>NDXB01005019.1:111050-140200 GCA_002631895.1 Agapornis roseicollis
TTTTTTTTTTTTTTTTATTGTAACACTAGTTCTGCTTTTGCTGGCTTCTCTGCTTATTGCTATAAAGCACTTCTGCACAGCTTTGGGATTGCACTTCCTTCAAACCTGGTAACAACCAGGTGGCTCAGTGTAACTGTCAGTCAGTACAAGTCTGTATTTCCAAAATGAAAGTGAATTAACACACGAGGAATAACTCACTGGGAGCAGAAGGGGTTTGCGGATGTTTTGCAGCCCATGATTATCGCTTGCTATTGTTCTGATTTTACATAAGTAATTGGTGAAATCTGTGCCTCTCAAGTGAGGATGCTTCTTCAGTAGCTTTACTTTTATAAGTGAATACACTTTCCTTCTTTTCTGAAGCAGAGCTGCAAGATGACTTGTTTGGTACCTCATTTATTTGCACCCAGATTTAGCAAGTCCTTTAGGCATGTGTTTAATTTCAGAAGTGTCTAGTTCATGTTCAGTGGAGAGATCATAGTGTGATCAGGATGATAGTTAAAGATGGGACATTTTTCATTTAATTTTGATGTTAGGTTGTTCCATTAAATTCAGCCTTTGCATAGGCAAAGAGCCATCTGCAGTGCAGAGGGTTTTCCAAAAGCATTGCTTTCCTGGAGCTGAAAACATTGCTGACTGCTGTGACTTCAGTGCCAGGTCATATGTAAACAAGCTGCTTGTACCACTGAGAATGTATAGGCTAAACCCCCCTTTCCTGTATGCATCCTTGCCATTACTGTGAGGTGGAAGCTAAGTGTGCAAGGTTCTGAGCCTCTCCTTACTCCAGTTCTCCCAGTATTAGGAGCACAAGCAGGACACAGCAGGGACATGCAGGTGGCCGGGAGGTTGCCACCACACTAGCAGATGATGCTGTGAATATTTTTCATTCTATTTGTGGCTAAACAGAATCAGGAGGTGAAAAGTTTATCGAAGTGATGCTGATGTTCCTCCCTCCATTCTCCTACCCCAAACCAAGCCACAGATCGTCCTGATTGCTCTTCAAGGTCCTGGGGAGTAGGTTTAGTATGTGGCTTGCTACAGTCTGAGAACAGAGCATAGGAGATGGCAACAGTTGACTTTGTAAGTGCTGGCGCAAAGCTAACACTTAAAGGGGGATTCAAAGACCTTAGAATGGCAGTGAAGAGGACTTGATGGGACATCTGTATGTTAAGATGCTGGTTAGCTACAAAAGCATGGGAGGAGGAACAGTGTTCTGACAGGGTCTGGTTTTGTAGCAGTGTATTGCTGAACTTTAAGATTATCATTTGAATCACCATTGTTTAATTGATCATCCTGATTAGAAAGATGCTGAGGTACTGTGAGTTTCTTCTGGCTGCAACAGAGAAGCAGACTGGGAGCTGGGGGAACCTGGGGGAGCCAGGTGTGAACATGATGGAGCAGGAAGAGTTTGTGTTTCTGTTTTCCACCTACTCATCCACTGCATGCTCCAGCTTTTACTGACTTCCTAATATTTTCTCACGTCCTGATAAAGGCTTGTGTTTTCATTGGCTCCTTCCTCTCCTTTGTTTTGTATGCATCTACCTCTGAATATAGAAGAGAGAAGTGGCTTTGCCCATATGGTGGAAACAGCTTTTTACTATCTCTGATATCCAGCTTGGAAACTGGAAGTTCTGGGAGATGCGTTTCATGTGAACAGGCCTGTGAGGAGCAGCAGAAAAAATTTAGATTTAGAAGAGATTTGAGAAGATTTGGTAAGATATGAGAAGAAAATTATGCCCCTCCTTAGCAATCCTGATCCAGAGGTGGTCCCAGAAATTATAGGAGCCATAAACTTTGAACAGCCTTGTGTGGTTGGTAAGTGGTGATGATAGACCAGCTCCATATCAGGACATATATAGAAAATGCAGGGTCTGTTGTCACAGTCACATGCAGCATATTGAGATGTTCTGCAGAGATACGTTTTCCTTCCAGATCACTTGTCCTGATCTGAGATGCTGGTTTTAGCTGTAAAGAAAAAAACATCACTTGATGAAGTAATCTCTATGGCTGCGTCTGTGTTTAAAATACAAGAGATGGCATCTGCTCTTGGGTTTCATAGATTCACCTTAAATTCCTTTTGTTTACTGATGAGACTCCAAGTTGACATTGAGGTCTGTGTTGGCCCTGCAGCTCCACATCCTGACCAGGCTATGGGAAATGCTGGATGTGCTCTCTTAGAATAGGTGTATCTTCAAACAGCCATTGAAGGACCAGTCCAGCTTTCTGTCTTGTGTGATTTCCTACCGTATAGTGTGTTGTTGGTGAATGGACTGAGAAGTTAGCATTAAGGATTTTGAATCTAGTTGTTTAATATTTGATCTGATATCAAAGGGCAGGTTATGCAATCCTGGAATCAGTTCAGTGTCTGTACCCACTGCAGTTCATGTTGGTGCAAAGCACAATAAGGGATTAGTCATCATTTCTACATCAGGTGAACTTTAACTCTTTGGTTCAACATCAAAAGTATTCAAATTAGCAGGTGATCTGTACAATTTGCTTATATAGAAACTCTTTTTTCTACTTTCCTGGGGCATTTGGAACACTTCAAACACCTGCAGTATGAATGCTGTGTTTGTTAAGTATATTTAACATCTACAGATAGCCAATTTCTTCAAACCCATTCTGGCACATTCTAGTTGCACATTTTGTGAGTTTCCTATACTATGCGTATTGGTGGTTACAGAAACAAGGAGGAGAAAGAAAGTGATTGTGTGCACTAGAGCTTTGTGTATCACTGAAGAGTGTGTGTGTGAAGTTGATCAGGCTGTACAAAGCCTCTGTTACCACAACACTTGTGCAAATAGCATTGAAGTCCTGTTCTGTCAAATTTCTAAGATGTATTGAGTTTAGATCATAGAATCACAGAAAGCTTTGGGCTGTAAGGGATCTTAAAGCTCATCCAGTCCCAACCGCCTGCCATGGGCAGTGACATCTTTCACTAGAGCAGATTGGTCCAAGCTGTGTCCAACCTGGCCTTGAGCACTGCCAGGGATGGGGCAGCCACAGCTTCTCTGGGCACCCTGTGCCAGCGCCTCAGCACCCTCGTAGTGAAAAGTAAATGAAGATACTGGTTTCTCAAAAGGTTTAAAGCCTTTTATAAAGTGTAGCACAGATCAGCAGCTTGAATATGAAAAGAAATTGCTATCTTTGTAAGCAGAAGTGATTATTTGATCCAGCCTTCCATGTGAAGGTGGCAGATTGCAGGAGGGGCTGGCATGCACAGAGTGTTACAGGGCACTCTGCCTGTCGTCTTGCTCCAGATTCAAGGCTTTTGAAGCCTCTGAGGGTCCTTCAAGGCTCAAGTCATGCCAGCTGCTTTGCGGGTGATGATTTGAAGATGCTCATAAGTGTCCTTGAAGCTGATGAGAAAGTGGAACAGACTCATCGTGCTCTGTTCTTTAATCTGGCTAATGCTGTTCCCGTGAGTGGGTGAACATAGGGTTTGTGCTGACTGCCTCGTACTGAGGGTGGCCCTGAGTACAGTGGTTTCTCATATATGACAGCTGAAAAGAAAAATAC
Organism: Agapornis roseicollis; assembly: GCA_002631895.1. NCBI lineage: Eukaryota > Metazoa > Chordata > Aves > Psittaciformes > Psittacidae > Agapornis > Agapornis roseicollis. The sequence goes on from NDXB01005019.1 coordinate 114,567, forward strand.
TCCAGACAGAAATCTCTGTGTTTCCTTGATAAAAGAAGGTCGTTTCTTTAGTCACTTGTAATGGCTCAGCTGACTTCAGTGCCTCCGTGGATTTATACTGATCATCACCAAAAACTGAACATTTCCTTATGTTTCTCTGTGGAAATATTGATTCTGTTTACATCAAGAGTAATTCTGCTGAAGTCAATTGAGTTACATGGTGAATGGTGGAAGTCAGAGGTTTGCTTTGTCTGAATTTCCTTGCAGATTTAACCCAAAATGAGTGACAGAAGAGGGAGGGTGGTTGTGGCATGGCAGAGCAGGGGCAGGTTGCTACCATCATCATCTGCACAGGTTTCTCTGTCATATGGCGAGGCATCCGACTGTCTCCCCATCCTACTCTGCCCATTCCCGTTGCTGATCATAACTTGCTCATTATGCTTTCTAAATTGCTTGGCTTCCCAGAGAGGGAGCTCTGTGGTTTCCTAGGTAGACTATTAGAAAGAATGGTTGTTTTTACAGTAAGAAACCCATCAGCAAAGATGCTGAAATCTATGTGTAATTTTACCTGATTAATGGTATATACTTGCTGTATTTGTACTTTCTTGAATTTCTAATCATTTGCATGCAGTCACATCTCTGTCCCTTCTAGGGAAATCTCTGGCTGCAAAGGGAGATCTGGGGATACCTGTTGTGACAAAGGCTGGTCTCCACAGTGGGGAAGGGACATCATAGAATAGTTTGGGTTGGAAGGGAACTCTAAAGGTCATCTAGTGTAGTACCTAGTAGGTACAGCCCTAGTAAAAGGAAGACAGAGAAGTTTCCACTTCTCACACCCCTGAGCAGGTCACTGTAAGCCCTCATTCTGGTAACATTTCTTCTTGGCTCCACATCTCTCCAGGGGGATGCAGGGCTTGATGTGGTGCTGTGTGAGCTGCTTTGTCCTGGGTCAATTAAAACAGATTTGGGGTTTCCTGAATCAGTTTTGATTCAGAATGAAATCTGTAAACCTGAAGCTTTAGATGAACACCCCAATAAGTGTTTCCTTACCCCCTCAGAGAGGCAGCAGAGCTGCTGTGCAGCATGGTGAGACCTGAAGAATTACTGTGTTGATTCACAAGCTTGTGCAAAATCAGGGTTGACATTCAAAAAGAGATGACTGAGTAGAAATTTCTATTGAATACAGGTAACTGCTGAGGTATTCTTTCATTCTGACCTATAATAGCATGTCTTTTTCCTTTCTTTCCTTTTGATTGGTAATACAAAAATGTATGACAGTGCTGCAGGACAGCTGTCTCACAATATTGAGACCTTCTTGCACAGAAGCAGTTTCACAAAGCGAGATGAATTCATTTCAAGAGTGGAAGAATTGCTATGATTTGGTGGCTGTTGGGTGTTTGTGTAGCAAAGAAGTGTGTAGTTTTGGTGTAGAACTTGGAGCATCTGCATCATGACTATCCTCATTCTTTCTAACTGGCTTCTGCAGTTCTGTCTTTCAGGTGTCTGTTGTTCTGCTTTGGTGATCTTCACCTGCAGTAAATTTACTTTAAAAAGCAATTGTTGTGTCCTTTGCTGCCAGTCTCTTATAGTCTGGGAATAAAATTCAGGTCTTTACCTGAGAAGGACCTTGTGAAATAAAGCTTGTGGCTGGCATTAACTCTAAATCACATTAATTTTCAAGACCAAGAAGTGTGCGTGTATATTTGTCTGTCTGGCTCTGGAGCCTGTGCTCTGTTTGGCTCAGGCCATTGATTAGATGATGTCCAGAGTGAAGAACAGCGTGAGTGTCCTGCAGTGCAGCATCCCTCCTTGCCTGCAGATTAACCTGTGCTTGTTCTCTTGCAGAGAGGAAGCCAGGGAACCAGACTCCTGGAGCACCTTGTCACACACCGTGCACTCAGGGGACTACAGCGTGAAGCACCACCGTGGGCTTGATGTTTACATGCTGACGGCTGAAACCAAAGAAGGGGAAGCAGCCAACTGGGAGAGTGACATACGGCACCTTCAGATGCACATGCAGAGCCATCAGCACATGGTAAGGAACAGGGTGAGGTGATGAAAGAGAAATGGAGTGGCTTGCTGCAGCTTGGCATCTGGGGAGGACTTCATATGGAGGCACCCTACAGGGGCGTATTTACCTGTATGTTTTCTCTGGATGTCACTGTCAAACATCCAGGTGGACACCTGACTATTTTCTTCTCATTTGAGCATGGGGAGATCTGATAAAGCTGTATTAGGCATCAGATTTTCTCTCTCAGAAGAGAATCAGGTTCAGGGCTATGCAAGGCTGGCTCTGCTTGGCCTTGTGGGCTCTCTCTGCTCCCAGCCCTCTGCATTATGTTGGGACCCACTTGGATGGGCAAGGAAACCTCCCTGGATGCACAGTGTTCCTCCAGCCTGTCTGGTGGCTGTCATTATAAGGCAGGCTCTGGAGTGAGGCTGGGTTTGAAGAGGATGAACATAGTGGGTATGTTCATCTCTGTTCCGGGTCAGAGACCCTGAGGGGAAGGCTCTGGAGCAAGTGGTAGAGAAAACAGCCATTTCCTTAGCACCTTGGTCTAGGACTCTGAGGGCAAGCCTGCTCTGGCCACATGAAGTGCATGTCCATAGTGGTCCCCTCACTGTGCTGCTCTCAGACCTCACAGTAATTGGTCCCTAGGACCCATGAGGCTTTGGAAGGGCTTCCTCTCTCTGCTTTAGGATCAGTGCCACGGGGTCTTGGTTGGGATGGGAAGGTGAACCAGCAGATCACTTCTATGCCCCTTCTCAGAAACAGCTCCATGTCTTGCTCAGCAGGCATCCCCTGTGGATCTTCCTTCATCAGGTGTGTTACAGAGGTGTGGGATCTAAATAACAAGCTAATTTTGTTCCTTTAAATAGGGAAGGGGAGAATTGCTGTCTTGCAGGCAGTGGGCTGGGGGGGGAGCTTGAGGTGTGGGCCACCCTGAGCTGTTTTCACCCTTCCCTGGGTACCTGAGATGTTAATTACTCCTGAACTCAACAGGAGCTGATGGTATGAGTTGCAAACCCAGGCTAACCATGAAATCATTTCCCCTTTCCATCAAAAGACAGTAAAGCATGGCTGGCACATCCAGCTCACTGCTTGTTTGCTCGTGCAAGGGCCAGATGGGTACATTTTGCCTGACAATGAAATCAGAAAAAGATTTTTTTCTTTCCAGCACTGTTTCACTTAACATCTAATCTGATTTGAATTTGGAAAGCAGCCCTCTAATTATTTCATTTAGGTTCATTTCGGGTCAGTTAAAAGCCAGTTGGCTTCCTTTGGAGACGGTTCTATGTTTCAGGCTCTTGGCAGAGTGATTTCACAGTGAAGATGCTGGGGCTGCCATGGACCCTCTCAAGCAAGCATCGCTGTGTCTGTCTGTCCATCCTGGCTATGTTGTCTGTGTCTATCTGATCCTGGCTGGGAACCAGCATGTGCTGTGCTGCAGGGTTATAGCTATCAGGCAGCCAGCACACTGTTGGATCCTGTTTGTTTGCCCTTGCAAATAATAGCAGCAGCCTGTGGGTACTGCTGCATGCAGAGCCTTGCATTCCGCCTCTTGTGCCACATGATGGATGGAGATATCATGCTGCCTGCCTCTGATGCTAACCTGTCTTGGGTGGCAGCATATATGGCAGCTGGGTAGCAGGAATATTTCAATAGAAGATTCTTGGCAAACACCAGAAGTATGTTTAGTGGTCAGAGGTTCAGTTGTGCTCATTGCTTGCAAACCTCAGAGCATGGAAAGATGAGTAAACACAATATCCTCAATGTAGCAGGAATGCTTTTAACTATTTCTTGTATATGCAATATCCAGAAGTTCCTTGTGATGCATCAATTAACATGCTGGCCATTTTGGAATTTGGGGAGAAAATGGGTGTTTAAGCTGATATCTTTGGTATGAAATTCTATTTCTCTGAGAACTTAAAATTTGCAGGCACCTAAGTTAGGCTGCGAGGCTGCATGGGGTTTTGGGGAGCACTTGTACAAATAGATGCAAAAAGCAACAGACCTGAAATAGTTCATTGGGGTTTTGTGTTTGTAGAGAGTCACAGGCCCTTAAGAGGGAAACCCTCATGGCGTCTGCAAGCTTATGGTGCAGAACCCCAAGTAGATCAAGGAAGCACTGAAGGATTGAGGTCACTCATTACTTTAAGTAGTCACTCTTTGTAGATGTGAACATCTGTGTGCTGCAGAGAGAGAATAAAACAAGGAGATACTGAAACAGATGAGGGGTTTTAAGTAAAGGTTTGATTGTGTCAAACTATTAAAAAATTGGGGGATCCTTGATGAAGCAGGCTCTGGAAGGAAGATGCAGATAAGGAATTGAATATGTTGCTATTGCTCCATGCTGATGCAGGTAGTAATTTAAATAGTATGTCATAATTTTCTGGTCTGTATTTCCATTTAGGAAATAAATTTCAGATATTTAATTATTTGGGAAATAAATTTCAGATATTCAGTTATGCATGCAATTATCAGGAAGAGGTTACAGGGTTAGTTCAGTCCTGTTTGGACATCATCAGCCCATTCCCGTGCCTGGAGTATCGTTTCCATCAATATGGACAAAATTGAGCAATACTGATGAGGACTGGGGAGTGCCATTGGACAGGGATCTGAATTTGCTCTTAAGCAGCATTTGCTCAAGCCCTTTGGCACTAGGCAGGTATATATTTGCATTATTTGGTAGACTAAATTCTGCTGTTTACTGATCTTGAATTTTAAGTGCACTCAAGGAATATGACTACAGCTGCTCAAGGAGCAATTACAAATATCACAGTTCTCTCTGGTGGCAGATGGTGTGTCACAAGGGGATAGAGGGATGAATTTCACCTTCAGGGTGTTCAGGCTGGCTCGTAGGAAAAACTTCTTCGTGGGAGGGTGGTGTGGCATGGGAACAGGTTGCCCAGAATGGTACTCCATCATGGGAGGAGTATCTTGGGGACTTGGCAAGATGAAGTCCTGGTTGACCTGATTGCATTGGCAATAGTCCAGCTTCACAAGGAGGCTGCACTAGATGACCTCCAGATGCCCTCCATTCTCTCATTCTAAGGATTTCAGTATTACTGCATAACAAACCCAACACATAACGTACTTCAGTATGTTTGTAACTCTGTCCCAGGCAGCACCAGGTAGAGATTCAGAGGCAGCAGGAGTTGCATGGGGTGGAATTATGTAGATACAGATCTTGCACATGGTGGAGGCAGCATAAACGTGTGACAGAGCAAACTAATCTCTTTTTGTTTTGTTTTTGTGTTGTTGCAGAGTTTAAGGCAGCATTCAGAGCCTGTGCTGGGAGATTCTGGAGACAGCTGTGCTAAGGGGGCAGAGCCAGATGGTCACCCAACAACTACTTCACAGAGCCTGGAAGAACTGACAAGAGAAGGAAGGCAGGAAAGTCCATCCAATCCTGTTCATCTGGACATTGGGCAGCTCTCAGACCAAGCCCACCAGGAGGAGAAATGCAACAGCAGGAGTTTGGGAGCTTTTAATGATGTGCCAAATGACTTGGTGAGCCTGGGGGATGCACAGAACCCAGAGTGCTTCTGTGAAAGTAAAAAAGTGACGTTGAGTAAAAAGGAAGAGGAGGGGCTGACCTCTGCTGAAGGCTCTGGGACTGCATCGGATGGGAAGGACTGCACAGAGAGCCTGTTTGCAAGTGTAAATGGTGCCGTAAATCTTCCGTCCTGTGGAAATATAAATGAGGAAGCTGGAATGACATCTGCTGAAGTTGTTCTGGATCAGGCTGGCTTGTGCGGTGAAGACGGGCCCCATCAGGAAGCACAAGGTGCTGAGGAGCATTCAGCTGCTTCTGTGGTTGAAACTGCAGGTGAAGCCCCAGCTTCCTTGGAGGGTGTGGATGTGGCTATGGGCCAAACTGAGTGCAGGAACTGTGCAGGGGCAGCAGAGAGGGCTGCGGGCCAGCAGCAGGCAGAGGATGGGGTAGCTGAGGCTGGTGAAAGACAGACTGCAAACCTAAAACAACAGTTGCCAGCTAAGGAAGAGTCAGCCAGTTCTGCTCATCCCTTATTGAGTGCTTTTAATGGTACTGAGTGTGCAGATGGGGAGGACGAAGATGTGGGAGTGGTACCGGCATGTGATGATACAAATGCAGACGCTGGCACTGGAGAGCTCTCTGCTGACCTGTGCAAGACTGTTGATAACAAGGAGACTAGAGCAGACTCATGCACTACTCAAATAAACAGTGGCTTCTTGGAAAGCCAAGGTGATGCCCATGTCACAGCAAGTCGGGATGTTACTGTGAGCACTGGAGCAGCATTGCCAACAGTGAATGGGGTGAAGGTTCCTGCATGTGCATCACAGCCTGCTCCTGGTTTTGAAATCAATGCCAGTTGTAAGAGTGGGGAGCAAGAAGAGCAGGTGGAAGCAGGTTGCATGGATAGGAAATCCAGCTTGCCCTCCCTGGAAGACAGTGTAGAAACTGATGGCCCTGATGCTAAACCTGAAAATGATGATGTTGGTGGATCTAATGGAAGCAGTGCGGAGCCTGCATGTGGCCAGGAGAGCAATAAGATCCCTGAACATGTGGCTGAAGCAATGGAGGGCAGTAAAGCCCATGAGGAGGAGGCAGTAGGAACTGATACCAGCAGCAGTGGAGATGGAGGAAGCGCAGATTCTTCAGGCGGAGGTCAGGAAGTTGCTAGCGGTTGCCCTTGTGCTGATCAAACTGTTGTTAAAGATGAAATGGGCAACAGCTTCAAACCGGATGCTGCTCAAGAGAGCAAACAAGAGCCTGCATCGCTCCCTCCGGAGGATACAAGCACATGCCTGACAGAAAAAGAGCCTGCACGAACTGAGACACCAGAAAGTACTTTGGAGCAGGAGGGGCTGAATGGCAAGATGGAATCACCCAGAGGAGAGGGACCCCCTGTGAATCAGGAGGGAGATGCTGCTGTGGCACCTCTTGGGCAGGAGGCAGCTCTGCAAGGTAATGACCCTGGATTAGCTCCCTGTGCCAAGGGCGCAGACTGTGCAGAGGATAATTTAGTGGGCACACCCTCTGCAATTCACATTGGAGAGCCTCAACAAAACCAGGAAGCAGTGGCGGCGGCAGCAGGCTCGGCAGAGCTGGCCTGGCAGCATGGCAGGGAGCATGGCAGCATAGCTGCTATGGCTGGGTGGCCTAGGGACCATGCAGGGGATGAGGGGTCTCCAGAGCAGAGCCTCTCACAGCAGGCTGAAGGAGGCAAAGCTGAGCCTGAGCAGCAGGCCTGCGCAAGGGGAAGGGAGCAGGTTTTGTTGGAGGAATTTCTTGCTGTGAAACCCTCTGTCTGCAGTAAGGGGGGGCCTGTGGCAAACAGCAGCAATGTGGATGCTGGGCTGAAAGGGGCTGTCTGTGCTGAAGAAGTGTGCAAGGCTGGGGCAGTGGGTGCAGGAGAAGGCATCATGCATGGACCTGCATCAGCAGGTGAGTCACTGGGTGTGGAGAGCAGCCCTGGTCCAGATGCAGGGCTGAACCAGGAACATGATCCTGGTCAAACCCTACAACAAACCTCCCTGTGCAGCGCCACCCCTGAGTTAAAGGATGCTTCAGAAATGGGAGCCCAGAGTGATGTCTGTGAGGGTAAGGAAGCATTAAGGCCGGTGACAATACCTCCTATTGCAGGGTATCCAGAAGAGCAAGAGGATAAGGAAAGTGTGCTTCCCCGCGCAGCGCTTCAGCCCATTGCAGAGGAGCCCATGTGTGACAGCGACTCCAGCACCGACACTGTTTGTCCTGTCAGCCAGACCAATGCTGGTCCTGCTGCAGAAGCAGCTCAGGGGGAGGTCTCAGCTGAGCCCAATGGAGAGCAAAGCCAAGCTGTACCTGCATTGCTCTTCTCACCGTGTTCATGCCGTTTACATGCTGTTGAGCATGTAGGAATGAAAAGTTTGGTTTCAGCAGATGGTGGCTCATCTCTGGATAAAGGTCCTAAAATGGTGAAAAGTTTTGATGCAGTGGCTTTTGCAGCAGAGACACCTTGTTCCCCTGAATTACCAGCTACAGAGAAAGCGGGGCTCGAACCCCAGGCTACAGTGGATGTGGGAGCCAGCCTCAATGGAGAAATGGATGTAAGTTTGTTGACAAAGAAGAGGAACCGCAGCCTGGCAGTGCAACGGGCTGAGCCTGTTACAGGTAGGAGAAATCAGTTGGCTTCCTACTTTTCAGTTTTCCCCTTGAAGGTGTGCCTCTCGTGTTTCAGCAGCAAAGGAAGGGAAGTAAGAGCAGGAGGCTTGCCTTGCAGAGGAAGTGTAGGTGTTAGGGTTTTTTTCTTCTGAGAAGGAGGAAATCTGAAGTTAAAACTTCTGTTCATGTTGCTTGGCTGGCACTGGAGGTAGGGACAAGACATCATCCCCTGTGAATTTGTGTAGCATTTCTAGCACGTGAATCCTCCCTGGAGAAGGAATGAATGGGAGGGAGCTATTTGGATCACTGTAGCTTCGAGTTACAAGTTTCATGCTGGGCATGAGGGTTGATTTGCTTAGCTTACCCTTTTGCTTCTCCCATTTACTTTTGCTCACGTGGAGTCAAGGGTAGAACTGTGCGCTGTTGCGTTTCCTTTGCCTGTCTGCTTGAACCAGCTGCCAGTGTCCTTCTGAACTGCACAAAGGCACTTACTTCCCAATTGGAGGCATTAGGTCATTTCAACCAGGGAGCCCTACCCCCCACCGCCTTTTCCGGCCTAGGAGGCTTTTTTTGTCGGGCAGAGCAGCCGGTGGTGTTTTCTGCTGCGTTCAGAGCAGTGCTGGAGCTCGGATGATGAGTTCTGCCTGCTGCTGGGGAGCGGGACTGGTGTTCCCCGTGGATGAGTGCTGGGATTTGAGGGGCAGCATAGACGCCTCGTGCAACAGGAGCTAATAGAAAACATCAACAGGTAACTGCATAAAGGGGTAAATTAAAGAGGAAGGGGTTTGTTGCTCCAGCCTGGGATTAAATCAGAGGTGAATTCGGTGCTGGAGCATGGAGCTAATCTGATCTCTGTATTCCACCTGTTCAGGCAGCTGTTAAATGGGAGCAGCTGAACTTTTTCAGTTCCCATTTTTTTTTTCTTTGCTATGAGAAAATGATTCAGTGCCTCTTGCTTCCCATGCACCAACCAAACAGCATTTAAATGATTAAAGTGAAGTCTGATATAAATCATGAGGTTGTAAAGCTATAAAGCTATTCCACTGCTTTCATGCTGAGAGCTGTTTCTTCAGTCTAAATGCAGAATGAGATGCTGGCAGAGGATTTGTTCTGATATATGATAGCAGAATAACTGGAGGCAGGGGAAAAGATTATATGGGGGGATAGGGGTGGGTCCAGAAAATCCTTTTTGTGTTGAGTTTGGTATTTTTAGGAAGTTTATATGTCAGGAGGTCATTAGTAAGTAAGTAGGAGGATTTAAAGGTGGATTGGAAGGCTGTTTTCAGATAGAACATATTTCAGTGCTGTGACAGTTTGGCGGTTCAATGGGATGGAAGTGGCTGTCAGTCAGTACCTGACAGGGCCCCTTCTGGGAGCCTGCCGTGGTGCTGGGTTCGTCGATACAGTCCGGGTCTGTATCTCTGGCTGGATTCTTGGAGGCACAATGCTGTCTCAGTGGGGTTTTAAAAGGAGAAGGGACTAGACATTCCAATAAGATAGTAACTGAATTATGAAAGTAATACTAAGGAATCATTCTGTATTAGGGTATGGAAAAGGGGAGGGGGAAGGAGGTGATCCTATTACTGATTTAAAGTAAAATGTATTGGCGTATAACAGTCTGATCTCTCCATAAGGAAGAATTGTTTGTTTGCAATTGGATTTCAGCTAGAATATCTTTTCTTTAAGAACTTTTCAGGCAAAATGTTAGGGAAGCCCAAATCAAATACTGGCTTAAAGCAGACAAGTGACTGCTATGAATCCAAGCTCACTATCTGAAATATTTCTGAAACTCACCTTCTATAAGTCAGCATCTAGAACTCTGATATGACAGTAATTCAAGAGAACAGATTTATTGCTTATTATTACTGCTGTGTACGTTCTTCATGTTGATGTCAAAGCTTTGGTTAGTGCATTCTATGTACTAGTTCAGTGGCAGCCTGCAATTCTTTGCTTAAGTTGTTCTTTGCTGTGTCAATGCCGGGGAGTTTCCCTGCTGCCTGGGTCTGTACAGGGTGTTTTGTAGCCATGCAGGAGTCCTCAGTGCTCAGAATGAATCAGATCTTTTTTCAATAGACTACAATAAAGCCTTCCCAAAGGAAGGGTAGGTCACAAGGCTGTTTCTCAGGAACATGTGTGGTCAGAGGGTTCTATTGTCATTCTGATTTGTCAGAGAAGTAACTGGCTGATAATTGCTGGTGCCATTACTCCAAATCAGTGAGGGTTTTTTAGTTTCTTATTTATATTGTCAAATTGCTGTCAAATATTTACCTGTTTCTCTCATTGCCTTCACTTAGTTTCAGCCTCTGCCCCCAAAACAGAGACTTCAAAGGACTAATTTCCTTATCCAGCCCAGTGTCTAGTGGCTGGGCACAGCACTGAAGGAAGACAGTGAAGCTGGAAGGTCCTACTTACATAAGGCAGCTCCTCATGCTCTTAGCTTTAGCCTCAGAACTGCTGAGTAATGGGTTCTGTAAGCACATTATTTGCAAGTCAGGCAGATAAATGCTACTCATTAAAAAAGCTGGCAGTTAGGATATGAAATCATACCACAGTAGGCAGGCTGGGTGGGAAGAGATGGCATGTGTTTATGCTGACAAAACACCTCGGAGTAGATGCAGCTTCTTAGGAGAAAGCGACCCCAGCAACGTTTGGTTGTATGGTTGGGGTTTGGCATCTTAAATTAAGAGTTACTATAATCAGTGCTCCCTAGCTCTCCTCCTGAGGGAAATATCCCTAGTGTGTCTCATGTAGATCTCAGCATTTAAAGAAAATGTTCATTGCCAGATAGAATAGTAGCATATAATTTTGAGTTTAATCAGTCTTCACCTCATTCTCATCAGTGGCATTTTCCCTATGGAAAAGCACTTATTCCAACTTCCTTCCTCTGTTAGAGTAGCAAGATAAACCGGTAGCATGTCATTAATACTATCAAATGCAATAAGGTTCTCTGTGCCCAGAGAGACCTCTGTGATATCATTATAGTGCTTTTTGTTTGAGATAGACATTTAGGAAGAAGTGGCAGAGTGCAAAAAATCACCCCCTAGAATTTCATCCTAAGGGCACGTCTTAATTCTCCAGTTCTTACCCAGCCTGGTGTATCACTACACCACTTGCTTCTCTCTTTAAGTGCATCAGAGATTTCTTCCTTGTGTGTTCTGTCTTTGCACCAAGATCTAAACCATCACAGCATTGCCATGACCTTAAGCAGATCTCCTCATGACCATGGTCACTGCTTTGCCTATAAACAAGACTCAAAAATATGTAGCATAGCCTCTTGATTTCTGAGTGTCTGCCCCCAAACCCATATAATTGAGACAAAATCATACCTATTTGACTTAATGCTGTTGGATTAGTTCATCAGTGGAACATTGCAAAACCAGTTGGTCCCAAAATCAAGGGTAGACTTCAAAACCATTGGTGACAGTTGTTACAGCAATTTCCTTGTGAAGCTGGGAGGCTTCTTTTGCTAAATCCCTGAATGGGTAAGCTCACCGCAAGCATACATTGCCCATAAGAAGGTATTGTCATCCATCCAGTGTTTGTTTTCAGTAGAAACAAAAGAGGGAGCAGGATTTGAGAGGGCTTAACCCTAACACAGCCACTCTCCATGTGGGTGGCTTTGGTCAACTCGCTTTACTCCTCTCAAAGTATCCTGTGTGTTGTGAGAAGTCATTAGCATAGGGTTGAAAGAGCATCAGGACATTGACTTCATGCAGGAAAAGGTACACAGAAGGGAATCCCAGGGGAATGATGAATAAGGAAAGCTTTGGGCAGAAAAAGCAGGTGGGACATGTTGTATCACTGTTGTGGTGACACCATCAGGAAGGAGAAAATGAGCTGGGACTTCCTTGTCCAGGGGCCTAATAGTGATCCTTGAGGCACTGCAGGTGAATTTTTGAAGCTTGTGATGTATTTTTCCTTCCAACACTTCAGATACCTGTTAAGAGAAGGCAAGGCTGGTTCCTTACATTATCTCTGAGGTATGGTAAGAAGAAAAACAGCAAAAATTTTGGTCCTTTAACTAGACAAATGAGAGCCAAGAAAATACATGGGAAAATCCATGGGGATGTGCTCAGCCTCACCTAGAACTTTTCAGGAGGTTCACCCTGTGCTTGCTGCTGTTTCATAGTTTCCTTCAGTTCCAGACATGATAGTTGTTAAAACTAACAGCAAACAAGCAGCGATGTCGGGAATGAAACCAGATGTTGGAGTCAAACGGACTTGTTGAAGGGGTTTTGGGGCTGGGTTTTCTCTTTCCTTTCTTTGATACTGGTTTGAATAAACAGAAGAAGATCAGCGGTGCTGAAAGGAGTTTGTTTTTCAATTGCCTGTGCAAACCCTCTGTTTTCACAGGGAACTTGGAAATGAAAACTGAAGACGAGGTGGATTTTCTGAAGGATCATGAGGAGCGTGCAGTCCGTGAGGCAGCGGTGAGTGCCACTGATGTGTTATGTGTCTCCTTGCCTTTTTCCGTGCTCTTTAAGGAGCTGCCACCACTGCTGTGGCAGGCCACATAACCTTTTCTTTCTGTAGCATTTGCAAAGCTGAGTGGCGCCCATCACCCTGATGTTGTTTTAGCCTTTTAAAAATAGTCTGGGCTTTTTTAGACTCGTGTTTTTAACCACTGGATTAAGCCCCATTTGTCTCAGTTGGTGACAGAGAGATTGACCCAGGAGGTTTCTCCTGAGGGAGGGTTGTGCCAAGGTTTGTATATTACTTGACAAAAACCATGCGCTGTAATGCACTTGGGGTTAAAGATGCTGTGTGGAGACTGGCAGCACCTTCTAGGCCCCAGCTGCTGTCTGCATGGCTCTGGTGAGTTTCTCCATCCCTTTCCATGCATTGCCCATCTGTAGCTGTGGTGTCAGTGTTTGTGTGTGCACAGACTCTGAGGTCTGAAGGTGTTACTGGCTGAGAGCATGAGTGCATTTGCTGGAAGAAAAATTAATAATGGGAAGACATCCAGGGATTTAATGTGAGGGGAGACCCTCTATTTCTCATGTTGGTGAAACAGTGTAAAAAAGTCATGCCAGGGATCAAAAATCAATTGATTATCTGTGCTTTGCCATATTTAAGGTTTGTCTAGGATAAAAATGTGACTATTCTGGTTGACAGGAACATAATTTCGCTTTAAAGCACCCCTAATACATGCTCTGCTTTATCAAGAGCAGGGTTTTTTTTGTCTTATCTTTCCAAGCTGGATTTGCATTTGCTCTGATGTTTATATATAGTTTCTTGTTCCTAAAGAAGAAAGTGTTTTATAAATGCCAAGTTGTCAGTGCACATTGCTGCTGAGCAGCTGTGTTTGTGTGTTAGCGTACCATTATGAAGCTGTTAAAAGAGAAAATACTGCGGGGATGAGCTAACATTGCAGGGTGGAGCACAAGAAACTTTACTCATCCCACAGCAAAGCTCTTTAGGCGGCAGAAGAGCCTTGCCAAAGCTTGTAATAAAGTCAGGTTTATTATGTTTTTAACAAGTTAAGGCTTCATTTCTGTAGCTGTTTGCTCGGTGAGTGAGCCAGTGACTAGAGCAAATAACTTTCCAAGCTAAAGTTTCTGCTGTCTGATAAATAGGTCTTTCATTACTGGAGTGCATTGGTGCAAAGATGCTGATGATTTGATTTTACTAACCCTTTAATAAAGATAATTTTCATGGCTAATACTTAGGTATCTAGTTGTAAAGTAAGGTATCTTTAGAAAATGCAAATTAGAGCACTGTCTTTTCCTTTCAAACAGGGGAAAACCAAAACCAGAACATACTGAATTTGGCTTCCATTTTGCATGTTTTACAGGCATTTTGATTTTGTGTGTGTGTGTGCTTGCTTCTCTTCTTCCTCTCCCTCCCATCCCATCGACCACCTCTTTAGAAATCTGGCTTTCCTGGTGCAGGAATGGGAGTGCCAGGGGAATGGAAAGTTTGCTGAAGGACTGACAGGGTTTCCTGTTGCTAAGTTCAACAGAAACAAAATAACAACTGCACTATATTAAGGCCACTTAAAAAAAAATATGTATCAGTGGAAGACTTATAAATAGAGCTTAATTCACACGTGCAGGTTGGGCAGGGAGCTGGCTGCTGAAAGCCATCACAAAGTGTGCATCTCCTGCCACGTCCTGTCTCTGCTTTATTTAGTGCTGGCTCTTTCTGTAGCCAGAAGTCTTTCAGGTGCTCATTGCCTTCTCATTACAGAGCCATTTTGTGGTTAGTAAAAGTGGTTTTCTTAACTGATTGCAAATAGAGCTGTTGTTGCTTGTACCTGGTCAGGAGCTGCGGGGATTCAGCAATCTCAGGGGTGCTGTCAGCAGCTTTGGACCTGGGGAACTGCATTAACTCCTGGTTTGTGGGTGAAGATTTTGCATTGTTGACCATATTTATGAATATGCAATGTGGAAAGCTGTGGACTGTTAAAAAAATCCATGGTCTGGAGCTTAAAAAGTGCAACATCTTGTGTGTGTGTGTGTATATATATATAGTGCAGTCAGACTGGGGTGACAGTAAGTTTGAGCACACTGGAAAGTGGGAAAATTACTTCTCATGAGTTGGCTTCTAAAGGGTGAGAATTAGCTGAATTTGTGATGCCAGTGTTACATGTGCTAGATTGCACATGCTGGCCTCTGTACTTGTTTCAGACTTTGCCTGAGTCAGAAAAGCTGCAGCTTTTAGGAAAGTAATGGTTTATAGGGTTACAAGCACTGAAAACAGTAGGAAAATAGTTTTTTTCCAATTCATGTGGGGTTTGAAAGTGTCTCTTTAACTATCCAGGATGTTTTCTCAGAGGTTGTATTTGTCCAACTATAGATATTCTGGAACCAGCATTTCCCAAGCTCCTTTCATGTTGAGCGGTGGGTGCCCATCCTGCCGGAACTCCTCTGGTCCTTACCTTCCTGCTTTGTCTGGGGATCTTGAGTAGAGCTGGGGCAGTAACAGCTGATCAATTAACGTTAGACTTTAGCATTTTTTTAAGTCAGTAACTTTAGATTCTTAACTCAGATGAGAAATCTGGTTTGGTGTCTGCATACTGCAGTGTTAAAATCATTTAGAAATGGCGCTCCAGCATTATGAAAGTAAAGTGACAGTGTGAAATGAGCTGTACCCTGATATACTTCTCTTCTTGTGTTGATCCAAGAAATCAGTTATGATTCATTATGTGCTGAACCCTTGTCTTCAGGCGGAGGATGGATAAGGTTGGGCTGCTTCGAAGGCTTCAGTTGTCTAAGCCTGTGACTGACAAATTGTAGCTGGCTAACCCCAGAAAAAGAGTTCAGTGGGAAGTAGCCTTCTTGTTGTATTTATAAATTTCATTAGTTAGTTCCTATTAAATTTAATGCATCCTGCCTTTATCTCATGAATTAGTTTTTAATTAATGTATTTCCAGAAGTTGCAGTCTACCAGCTTAAAGTGGTATTTCTAAATACCACTGATCCAAGTAGTGCAGAAATGTGTGATGCATCAGCAAGTTCACTCTTTGGGGGAAGACTTGCAGTATTTTCAGGCATGATTTGGAAGATGAAAGTGTGTTAATAACACTCTCAGATGACATCAGGTTGGGAGGGGTTGCAGGCACTTGGGAGAACAGGGTCAGGGTTCAGAGTGACCTTATGATATTGGAGAGTGCATCCAGATAAGAGATAAAAGCCACCACAGAGTGTTACATTTGCAAAAAGAACTCAAACTGCACATGTATTAAGTCAGGTTTAAGCTGGAGAAGGATGAGTAGAAAAAGACTGAGGGTTTTTTTAGTGGACCACAAATGAATCATCAGCTATTGCAAAAGAGGCAGATCTTGTTTTGATTTATATTGAAGGAGTGTCCTCCATAAGGTGCAGGAGGTGATTTACTTGTGTGTGGCACTGCGGAGGCATCGTCAGTGTCATCAAACCAGGGGTTGGGTGCCCTGCTCCAGAGAGGATACAGACATACTGGAAAGTGTCCAGAAGGAAAACCAAGAGCATGAAGAAACCTGAGAAGAGGTTGAAAGAATTAAATTTATTCAGTGCAACAAAAAGAAAACTATTGTGCAACTGAGTGTGCTGCCAACATGTAATATTAAAGTCCCAGATTTCCATGGCAGCTTAATTTACTGATTTGCTAATTTGCCAGGATGATTGAGGCTGGATGTTGAGAAAACATCCTGTTATCATCATCAAACTGTCGCAAGACCACCTAGGGAGGTTAGGAAATCTCCTTCCCTGGAAGATGTTATGAATAAGATAGATGATGCTCTGTCAGGACACAGCCAGAGGCCTGTTGTTGCCCATTGCTTTTGCTTTGTAGAACTCCAGGTCTGTGCTTTGCAGAGAGAAGAGTTGGGAGCGATATGGTTGGGGTCCAAAAGGGTATGCAAGGTAAGGGGACAGGGATGGCAGGGAGATGGCAGGGATGGCAGGAGATGGGAAGAGGGGATGGGCTGGACTGGGTGGAAGAGGGCTTGTGAGAGAAAGACCCATGTACCACTAGGATGGGTGTTGGGATACACAGTAGGTGTGGAGGATCCAGGGATTTTCCTCCCCACCTCTCAGCTGCAGTGTTCCAAATCTATCTTCTCTGAGTCAGCAGGTAATAGAGAAGGTTATGGCCAAGGTATACAGTGTCACCCTCATCTAGTGGCCTGTCCTTAGGAGGAGAGCCTTCATGGCTCCAAACTGCTGAACCTTGTTGGTGATGCAAGGCAAGGGGCTGTGATAGTGCTGCAGGCTCCACTTTATTTTCTTAAGAAATAACTCACCATGACGACCTGACAGAATTCAACTTGTCTGTGTGCCCTGAAGTCCTTATCCTCCATCTGCATATGTGTACTATGTACTATGGGATGATGACTGCAAAGCCCTGTTTCCAGAGGGCCCACAGATCAGCGTAGGAAGCTTCCCAACAGCATGGGCAATTTCAGAGTGAGTGTGGCTGATTATGTGATTGGGGTCTGGTGGTGGAAAGTGCAGCCTTAGCAATAGACTGTGCCTCTTTAAAATCACTGTGTAACTCTCTCTTTGTAAATGTTGTCCTGTAACTACAGTAAACATGGAAAAATCCAACCAAAAAAGAACCTGCCCTAAGCCTGGAGTTAATGCTAAAGGGTGACACACACAAACCCATCAGGGCAGAGCTAGTCATCCGCGAGGCCCTTTCTCACACCCACCAGTATCCTGTGTATGCCCCGGATGCTCAAAGCATGTAGGAGGAAATTGTGTCAGACAGTCAGCCCTGAGTATCTCTGTGCAGGATACCTCGCTCTGGGTTTTACCATCTGTACTGTACATTGCTGAGTAAGCCACTCAGTCCACAGTGTGTGCTGCAGGGAGTTAGAATAGGTTAGAATAGAACAGAAGCAGGGGGAAAGAAAAGAAAAAGAGACTCAAACCAGGCTGGGATTCTTGTTTGGCCTTTGCTATTACTCATGCGTTGAAATCTGTAGCAGGAAGGCGTTTATACAGTTATTGTGGCAGGTCTTTTGTCCTGTGCTTAATTGCTTTGGTGCTGCAGTTCCGATGCCTTTTTCTCCTGAACGCTGCTAATCCTCAGCTCAAGACAGTTGTTTCCAAGCCCAGACACAGGATTCACGGATGTTAGCGAGAGAAGCAGGAACGCAGACACCACGCCAAGTCCCCGACTCAGTGCAAAGTTGCTGCTCCCAGGTTTGGCTTGGTGTGAGCCTGCAGCAGGATGGGGCAGGTGAAGGTGCCCACGCCGCTCCTGTGGCTCATATTGGCTGCAGGGCTTGTGCTAGCCCTTGCTGATCTCTAAAGATGGTGAGTTCCTTCTCCTCCCCTATGCCTTCCCCTTCAGCCACTACAATGTTGTTTAGAGGCAAAGATTGCTGCGTGTAGCCCTGGTTTTTCCATCATTTCCTAATTTCCTCTAATAAAAGATCCAACTCTGCCATCTTCTCAGTATCAGCTGCAAAGGAAGTTTATCCCTCAGCTTTTTGTTAAAAGCAGCATGAGCTACCTGTGATTTTGTTTACCATCTACAAATACTGTTGCCTTAAAGGCAGAGCTGTGTATATATTCCTGTTGTAGTCTAGAGATGGATGCAGATGAAAGACAACTGGTTTAATATTTACAAATCTTCTGTGATGTTTGCTTTTGGCTTGCTTCAGAGGGATTCTGTTGTACAAATTATTTAACATCAGTGTATTAAAGTCATTTTCTGAGGTCCTTTTTAGGATCAGGACTTACAAGTATGTAAAACTCAGAGCTAAAGGATTTCCAGCATAAAAAATCCTGGTTTCTGAGTTCTCTTCCAGTGGTTAGATGCATTCATTCTTTTTTTATGCAGCCCTGAAAGTATGGATCCATAAAATAATGCATGTATGAAACTGTTATTATAGCAGAGGAATGCTGGCATTGAATATTGTACCTTGAGAAGGAAAATACTGTGTTGGTTTTGAATGGTTCAGTCTCCTGTGCCACATATATTATTTTATTTGTGTTTGAGATCTCTTAAAGCATTGTGGTGTAACTGTTGTATGGTAGACATGGATACTGCACTCTGAATTCCTGTTCTAAATATAGAGGAAATTTAAGATGATAACATGGGAAACCAAGTGTGTCCTTTTTGATGGAGACTGCGTTGTTATGAGTGGGTGCTTTGGTGTATCGCATCACTGGGGTTTTTATCCTTCTGAAGGAATCTATCTAACTCCATTCTGTTACTTTGCACCCTGCAATGTAGAGCCAGCATTGATGTTTTTACTGTGGACTTACAGTTGTTGCAGTTCATTGGTAGTTACACTGCCTTAGAAGCAAACTTCATTCATATGAGAAATAGGTTATTAATCATATTCCCATAGATGTATTTTGGAGTTTGGCGAGGATTCAAGGACTGGTGCTACACTCACCGCTGTTCGATGTGGCAGGGTTTTTTAAGTATCATTTTTTAGGATTTGGGAAAGCTGCTTCCAGTGTTGCCATCAGGAGTAAATGCCCTATGAGTGATACACTGCAGCTCTACATAAACTGCCAAACAGTGCTAGAACTGCTGTGGGATTGCATCGCCTGGCCTCTATTACACTGGAGGACTCTAAAGGCTTGGTGTTTGTGTGATACCTCCTGCCATGTTTGTGGTAACTCCTGTTTGTGCGATACCTCCACATTGAGAGGTGAAATCAATCAGTGCAATCTGAGAGCCCCCATACAGGGACAAGTGTCTGAGATGGGCAGAACTCTTGGCTGATGATGAAGAGTAACAGGCTGTAGTAGTATCCAGGCATGGCATTTCTGATTTAATCTTCCAGCAAAGGATGAAAAGAATGCTGCGAGTGAGTAAGAAGGAAAAAGTAAAGGACAAAGGAGAAAGACCTTTGTGCAGGGCTAGAGTGCAGATTAGAAGGAATACTTGTACTTAAGTGTTTCCATTCATGCAGCGTGAATCATTATGAAAACTTATTTGGCGTTTTACACAGTACTGTTAAAACTCTTGCCATGGAAACATGGAATCAAAAGCATTTAGTCTCGTGGTAGTTGCACAGATTCCCCTTTCTGTTATCGTTCTCAGCCTTCCCCTTCCACATGCACCATTTTAGATGGTCCATCTTCCCTTATTATACCATTTTAATGCAAAGATGGAAATCCCAGGTTTTTTCGCCGCTGTTAACTGCTTGGTGTCCTGCACACATCCTGGTGTGTCCCAGAATGACTCAGCTGTTTTATTGAATGCTTCTGGTATCAAACTGCTTTTAAAACATCAGATAAGATAAAAGCCTGGATGATAACTAGGTGTTTCTTTCCATGCAGCATCTTTGCTCACATTGAGCAGATTGACTCCTCTCTGGCTTTGTCAGGGATATCTTCCCTGCTGCCTGGGCTGTGCTGTGCAGAGCAGTGGTATGGGGCAGTTTGGTGGTGATGGAAAGGTCTTCAAGGTTGGGATTGTGAGACAAGAATAGATGGTTAGTGTAGCAGTAAATGATTAAAATAGTCTACAGAAGGACTGAGTGATATGGTATCTGAGCATACAATATCTAAAAGGAAAGCACTTGACTGGTGTGGAAGGGATTGGGTTTGGCTGAGCAGAGGCAGCTGCAAGTCAGAATTAAACCCCTCAGGGACAGAGCAGCGTGCTGTGTTATGTTTGGCTGCAGTCAGCCGTGGCTGTCTTTAGTGTCACAGTAGCAAATTCATCAAAACTTTCAAGGAAAGGAAACATCTGAATTTTGGTAGAAGATGTGTATTAGTCATCAGTCACACTGGAGAAGGGGTGGTATCTCTCAAGTGCAGATGCTGTAAAAAGCATGGGCAGTAGTGATTTTTCTGTTGGGACCCCAAAGCAGGTAGACGTAAGGGAAGAGAGTTTCCTCTCACTGTTGCTTACCTCCTTCCATCGCTGGTTTGTTGTTTTTACTCCTGTGGTCTGTGTTTTGGACTTCTGCTTTGGAATATTCCCAACATGGAGGCTGGAACAAGACTATGACAGGGTTTTGCCGTAGTTTAATAAAATATACTTCATCAGCTCTATAGGAATTAGCAAATGGGAGCAAATTCTGAACCGGGCTTTCTTTTGCACTTAGTCTCTCACAGCTAATAAGGTGATTCTCCCTCCACCTTCTCTGCTTCACTTATGCCTTGAATTTATGTCTAAATAAGCATGTATTTGATGGAGCTAACTTTCTGATTTTCTCTTAAGCAATGTTGAACTTAGCTGCTCCCTCCCTTCTTGCTTACTTTGTTTATCATCTTAGTGCCAGTGATTTACTCAGTGAAAATGAAGGCTGTAGCTTTGCCCAATAGACTAATCCAAAAGACAGAGCCAATATTTCTGGGTTATCTTGTTTGCTTTCTCTTCTGTTTGTGTAGCTTGAATCAGAGGAACTGCTGCTAGCCTGTGTTTAACCTGAGTTATGCTGCTGTCTTTTCAGATCTGCAGAAGATTGATGTGTGGCTTTTGATTTTCTCAGCCTAGTTAGATATTTCTTCTGCCTAAAGACCTTACCTTGATGTATACCCTGATAGCATTACAGCCACAATAATAGTAGTTTCACTGTGTTTATGCACTTAGTTATTTGGGAGCATATTCTTGCCTGTGGGAAGTACAGCACCTTTGTCAAGTACTGCATGCCTCCCTGTCCTGAATCATTTCCATCTTCTGTACTGCAAACACTAATCGTGTGTTTGCAAATACCAGGGTGCTGGGTCTGCCTATCTTTTACCAGCTGGCTGTGTTCTCCCTTCTTATGTGTTGTCCTTCCAACTGGTGAGATAAGAGGCAGGAACATGAAGCCTCACCCTCACTAACTCATTAGTCTGAGCCCTGGTACCAAGTCTGCTTAGCATCAAGTGACTTGTTTTTCTTCTGTCTGAGACTGTACTTACCTTCATAAATCACAAGAATATCATAATCCTGATTTACTTGATGCTGAACTTTTGCTTGGTTTCTTAGCACAGCTGGACACATTGAATGCTGAAAAGTGGTTGGGAGGGATATTGTTTCTAAAATCCACATTTTCAAAGGCTGGAGGTACAATTCTCCGAAACATTGGTTTCAATCTGAGATCTTGTGCTTGGGACCGCAGGAGTTGCTTCAGCCCCTCCAAAGCACTACAATGCAGATCGCAGTGATTCTTACCAAAGGCATGGACAGGGGTGGACTGTTCAAGTCTGCTGAGATCTTTAATCTTAGATCTTTAAGTGTTTCTTGGTGGTTTGTTTCACTTACTTTAACTCATTGACAATGACAAGGTGAGGAAACGCATACTTAACCCTTGTCAGGAGGAACTGGGCAAGTGTTAACTTCAAATGCCTTCATGTAATGGGTAAAAAAAAGAGCAGTAATGTACCTTTTAAAAGGGAGGAGGATTGCTTACTCCATTTCTTGATGTTCCTACCTGCAGATGCCTAAAGGGAAGCATTGACTGTAAAGTTTGGGGTCCTACAGTATTAAAAAAGGAAGGGGAGAGGCTGAGTCCTTTTCTCCCTTCTTCATGGTCTAAAATGGGTCTTAGAGCATTTTGCAAATTCTGGTTTAAAACGTGTTTTAAAGAGGCTTGGAGAGAAACCTCTGAAGGCTTTTGTGTTCTTAGCTGGATATATGGGGGACAGGGGTAGATTTTGCTTGTCAGGACTTGTTTGTTATTTCTTTTCTGTCTTTGAGGAAGCTGAGATTTACGTCATATGTTGTAAACGATGCAGAAGGCACCCAGAAGAGTGTATATGGAATCCTCTGCCTTTGTTATAAATCTTAGTATATAGACTAAATAAATAACTTCTTTCTGGGCTTACAGTGCACCAGACAACAAAAATTTGTGTCTTGGAGTAGCTCCTAGAATTCTTTAATGCTGAAATATCTCCTCTGCTTGCAAACCTGGGGCTCTCCCTCCTTTAGATGAGTGGTTTCTGTTTGAACTGGCTTTTCTTCTGACTGTCCTTTTGGGCAAGGGTTGGCATGATTCAGTCAGTACCAGCGGTGACACTTGGAGTGCATGGCAGGGAATAAGAAGGTTTGAAGGTAAGATTAAACAAATCCTCTCTGTTAAAAAAGAGAAAGGTGGGGGGGGGAGAATCTGTGCTTGGAGTATTGGCTTTCTCTGGCTCTGTACAGTTTGAATGTACACTGAAAAATGACTTTAGAGAACTTCAAGAGCTTTATATATTGTTTCTTCTCTTTCAACACACCAGAATTTATAGAAAAGTGTCGCTTTAAGTAGAAGCTGAGTTAAATGCTAAAAAATAGGATATTTTTGCTGAATTTATGGTTTTTCTTCAGGTAAGCATTAGTCTCCCAGGAAAAGTACATTCTGTTTTTATGTGTGTGTTATTGTGAGCAATGTGTGTTCCGTATCTGGTAAGTAATACTGTCTGGAGCATCAAATACCTTTTGGCACTTAAAATACATAGTGTGTTATCTTTGATGGAGGATATCGGCAGATGTAGGACCCCACAGGGAAGTAGCAGGAGGGGAGGCAAGACAAACCTGGGGTTTATTGCAGAGCACTATTGAAAGTGGGAAGGGGATCCAGGGATAATGGGCAGTGGAGTGTGCTGTGGTGAGGGGTTTAGCTCCTTTTATGTGGGGCAGAAAGGGGATGTTTTAAGCTAGTACTTAGGTGAATAAGTGAGATAAGATGTGTCCCCATTTGGGAGCTGTATTTCCTTTATTTCTAGTCTGAGGTTTATGAGCAAGACCAGACTTGGGGGACATTCAGACCTTTTTCCCCTGAACTCTCAAGGCAAGGGAGGGAATGGGGTGCTGAGTGCAGCAGCTGAAGAGAAACCAAAGTCAGGAAAGGAGCCCGACTAATACTTTCTTCCAGTCTTACTGATTGACCTAGCCAAAACCAGCATAAAATAACAACAGCTGTTGAAAAAAGTTTAGATTGTGTGCCTGTATCCACAGATGTTTCCATAAGCCATTGAGTTTTAGGTTGTCTCAAGTACAGTGTGGGGGTGAAAAGGGACGAAAGGGTAAAGTATATCTAGAAGATGTTTCTCTCCTTAGGAGAACTTTATAAGCTGTCAGTGAAGCTGTAAACAAGCTTGCAGCAAAATATATAGTGGCTTTTAGTTGAAATTGTGTCTTTTTGCTTGTTACTGGCTGCTTGGGTTAACAAAGAAAATATTTTTCTTTCAATAGCTTTCAGATCTTTCGTTGGGTATTTTTTCTTATGCGTCTGCATTAAATAAGCCCATTTAACAAAACCTGATCCTCTTATAAACATGGAATAATGACAGTCTCCCACATATGGGTTTCATTAATTTTTGCATGTTTTGAAGTTGCCTTTTTTTTCCCTCCGAAAGGCAAACTTCAGAAACAGCAGAGATTAATGCTATATAGTAGCCAAAATGACTTGCTGAGCAGTCAGCAGTTTTAACTGGGGATAGTTAAATCATTTAACCATTGCATAACAAAAAGGATTGGTTTTTATCCCTGTTCAAAACGATGCTGTGTAATCTGTACCCCTCCCAGTTGCTGTTACTGGTTTGCTTTGATTGAACTGGCATCAGTTCTGCTGATTATCTCCAAAACCTTCTTGCTTCTGAGTCTTGGAAATGTTTTGGATTTTAGCCTCAAGGGAGAACTTCAGAACGTTTCCACCTTTCTTGCTAAAGAAAACAAAACCAGCCTTTTGCTTATAGTCACTGGTGAGACATTTCAGATGCTTCATTTTCCTTATCCTGCAGTGCAGTGACTTTTGCAGCTCCGGGGATAGTCTGAATCAGAAGGATAACCCAGGGAAATTACAGGGCTCCCAGATATATTAGATGCTATTTTTTTGACATTTTGGCCTCCATTATCATAGAATCATAGAATAGTTAGGGTTGGAAAGGGCCATAAGTTCATCTAGTTCCAACCCCCCTGCTGTGGGTTGCCCACTCGCTTGAATTTCTTCTATCTATTGATCGAAGCTGTTAAATGTGTGGAAGTGGAGCAGCTTTGCTGTTGGGGAATGAAAAGAAGGGAGCACTAACCTAAATGACGTAAAGTTTTCCTAAAACATCTGTATCTTGACATTCCCAATGTTTGCAGGGACATTCCCTACCTTTCACTGAGTGGAGAAGAATGGGAGCAGAGATTGGATCCATTATTCCAGTTAGGAATTATAATTACCAACAACAAATGTTATTGGAAAGGGATATTTGATAAGTTGGTGGAGGAGATGCACCATATGTTAGTTTATAACCTTAGAAATAAGTATGTCATTATCTTCCTGGGGTAGTGTCAACAGCTGAGAAAATTACCCACTGATGACACTGCGTCCACATATCTGGTTGTTAATTATACCTGTGTTCTATGCCCTGGAATTCCTTTAGGAATGTTTTCTAAATTGGGGCTGAAGAGGGGAACATATTCAGCATGTCCTGGTATAGCGGTCCTTAATGATGGCTTTGTGGTAAAACCAGGTTTCTTCTACTGGTTCAGCATTCTCTCCTGGGCTCTTGAGCTGTAAAGACATACTTGTTTAATATTCTTTACAGAAGACTACCAGGGAAACGGATAAAACAGCAAGCAAAGGAATACTCATGTGGTCCTAACACAGACCTCCCAGGCAGCAGCTGGAATCCAAATGCCTCCTCTCCAATTTTGCATAGGATTTTATTTGAAGTTTCCAAATGCATGTAGAGAGGGCATGAAAATACTGGTTGGATGTAATTGTAGGTACGAAAGTGAGCTGGAGTGTCTGTTATTGCTGGGGAGATGGGGGCTTGGCTGCGCTCAGAGCATCTCACCCGTCGGGTCTGAGATGCTCCTCCCTACAAAGCAAACAGAAACATTGGAAGGGCGAAACAAATACCACAGTGTCTTCAATCCCTGCCCTTCACTAGCAGCCAAGTTAAAAAAACTGACCTGGAAATATGATGGGTGCCTTTGTACAGTGCTCTGCTCTCCCATCACCTCCCCTCCCAGGTTTTCAAGTTACAGGATGAAAGAAGAAATAACTTTTTCCCTTTTGACAGAGTGCCCAGGCAGGACAATACACTGGGTCGTGTGTGCTCCCAAGGGCTGAGTCCTGGGGACTTCAGTTAAAATGGGAAAGGCAAAAAAAAAAAAAAAGAGGAGGGAAGAGGAATCTTTTTCTGGCATGATTATTTCATT
>NDXB01005019.1:143491-154459 GCA_002631895.1 Agapornis roseicollis
GTTGAGGGCCTTTTTTTTTCCCCCCCCCCCCCTTCTTCCCTTGAAATCTGCAGCACTGGACTTTGGTTTGGATATGAAACGATTGGATAGTTTCAAACTCCTGTCTGCGCAAAGCGGCTCAGCACTTCCAGATGTTTCCAATAAGGAACCCAGAACTGTCGCATCAGCAGCCGGTGGCCAAGGCTGCTGCTCGTGTCTCTGCTCCATTTTGAGCAACTCCATATAAAAAAGAGAATTATTTACTCATAGGAGTAGGGTTTTTTAATCTTTATCCTCTTATTGTTTGGGGCATTATGTTTCTGAGCATAAATATTATATGCTGTGTAAACTTGTGTGTGGCATTCAGGGACTGCCTTAAATAGATTGACAAAGGGGACTTGGAAACCTTTGTTCTGCTTCACCCAGGCTGAGTCTGTCTTCACATCTGCTCAGTGCCCCTGTGTGTATATAAGGCTGTGTGCAAGGCAAGATTTCTAGCCTAAAACAATTCAGCAAAAGCCCCACCTAATGTGGGAAGAGAGTGATGGTCTCCCAAGGGGGAGTGTGTCTGGCACATTATCCTCTATTTGTTTATATTACATTTCTTCCCTCCCCCCCCTTTAACAGTGAAGTCTGGAAATGAGGATGAGATGGACTTTGGGTGTCTGTAGTCGTCACTGGCCTCCTGATCTTGGCTGTGAGTCAGGAGCAGAACCACAGAAAACCTCTTGGAACCAATTAGGGATTTGGAAGCTTAAATTTGAAAAGAAAAAGAGAAGGGAGAGGGGAGGATCTTTTTTGTTTGTTTGTTTGTTTGTTTGTGTTGATTAATTCCCTCTGTGGCTGAAGGTACAGAAGAGTCTGAAGGGATCTGTTGGCAACTGTTTCTAGACCAAGACATGTAATGATGGAGGAAGTTATGTCATTATCCTGATTCATAGGGAAGTATTGACATGGTGGCCAGCCCTTACTACTTGCCTGCCTCTTCCACCTGTATGGTCTGTTCCTACCTGCTCCATGAAGGCACATGTTGAGTTACTTGTGGCCTTTGGCCATACCATGATCCAGGAAAACTGTCCTCCTCTTTTTGACTTCCTCCTATGAAGGCTGCACATCTCCCACTGTGTCTCCCACGTTCTTTGATTAGAGATGTTTCTCATTTCTCCCTGCCTGTAGGAAGGGTGAGATAGCGTGAGGTCACAAAAGGCTGGGTGTTGATGCAGCTACAGATCTATCTTGCATCTCTTTGTATCTCCATGGAAGATGTGCTTGTGCAGTAGTGATGCTCACATGGCAGCCTCTTCTGCAGGGTGGGCATATTTTGAGCCCCACAGCTGAACATCTCTTTCTGGTTATGGTTCAAAGGTGAAGCACTTTATATAAAGTGATTGGACAAAGCTGTGCAGTTATCATTTGGATAAATCTCAGCCTTATATATCAGCAACTGTGATTAAATGGATTGGAAAACAAAATCAATGTTGTATCAGTTAAAAACATTCAGGTGCTCCATAATGAAACATTAGAGCATCCTCAAGGCACAGCAACTGGTGCAAATTCCTTTACCTGAACTAAATTCACACACTTTGTTTATAGGTTCCTGTCTTGTAAATTTAGATTTGAGGAAATCCCTGCCTTTTATGGTAGTGCTTGAAGGGCTGGAATGCTGTCACAGTCATTTCTGATTCCTCATCTCGACGGACACATGACTGCTGGGATTCATTAATTGTGGAGAAAACTGGTGGCTCCAGAAAGTCCCCTGAGTACTACCACATTTTGTGTGTGTCCTCATACTGAAAGCAGAAGCTCCACTTGTTGAGAACAGAATCATTGGCTTACATCTCGAGCTGGGGACTGTAGCTGTGAAGGAGCTTCATAGAGGAGATCCTCCTCACTTCAGCTGGTGGTGTGATGGAGATGAAGCTTTGGGTTGTGAGGGAGAGACTCGTAATGGAAGTGGGGGCATATACCTCGCATTGACTAGGTAAGAGCGTACCTGTGTCACTTACTCATCTGCTGTGAGTCCTCAGCCTCCTCCAGCGCATGAGGATGTGTTCATGAAGCCCAAAGGTGGATGTTTGAGTGCTGGCTGGCCACTGTGCCACCAAGCTGTGCCCTTAGCTTGCTTACCGAGTTTGCAAATCCAGAGGATTGTTATGCTTTTGTGTGATCTGACTGTACAGATTGGGGATGTCATATCCAGGAATAACACTTCATGTTTCTATGAACTCCTGTTCTTTGGTGTTTTACCAAATAGGCACAGAGAGAAGTTCAGCTCCTGTGTTACTCACAGGCGGTGCTTGTTTTGGTCAGCCAGAAGACTGGTTAGCACTAGGAAAAGAGGAACTGGAATGCCCGCGCCCACCAGTGGAATCAAGTCTTTACTGTGAGGGTGGTGAGGCACTGTCATGGGCTGCCCAAGGAAGCTGTCAGTGCTCCATCCCTGGCACTGTTCAAGGTCAGGTTGGATGGGGCTTGGAGCAGCCTGGTCTAGTGGAAGGTGTCCCTTCCCATGGCAAGGGTTTGGAACTGAATGATCTTGTGGTCCTTTCTAAGCCAAACCATTCTATGATTCTATGACTCCTCTTGCATTTGAATGCTGAACACTCAGTCGCCTTTGCCAGAACTTGAGCTGCTGGTTACAAAGCACTTCATACAGCCTGGGGAGCAGGGCTGCCCTACAGGGCTGGGTGAAAAGACCTACAAACCCTTCACGAGTGGAGCAAATCCCAGCGGTGGGAGATGGGCCGGTTCACCCGGGTGTTTGTGGCTCTGCAATTAAACGTTGGGTTGATAAGCACTGCTTCTGATGTCTCTGTTTCCTGCTTTGCAACATAGGATTAACAGCTCCTGCGTTTCCCAGCTTTTCTACCCAGAAAAGCAGCAAGTTCTGCTCGCTACAAGCGCCTAGCCAGAAACCTCCCCTTCCCCTTTTCTTCTCTTTAACCACCCCCGTTCCCTTTTGAATCGGTGAATGAGAGAATGTCTAAAGCCAGGGAAGTATGGAAAGATTTCATCCCTGGAGAGGTCAGGGTGGGGTGGAAAGCAGAGGGGGCTGCAAGGGGGCAGTTTGAAAACAGGAAACCATGTGGCAGTGTGCGTGCAGGGCCCAGCTGATGTGAATGAGCTATTGAGAGAAGAGAGACGCTCTGACTGGCTCAGATGAAAAAAGTTTAGGGTTTTTTTTCTTTAAAGGAAGAAAGCTCTGCTTTCAGGCTGATAGTAAGAGGGAAAACTATGTTTTCTAGGCTGCAAGTTGCTGAAAACCTTTGCTCTGCGTTGCAAACAGACAAGAGAACAAGTAACTGGCTGATTTCCTTTTTTTTTTTTTTTGGTGTGTGTGTGCACTGATTAAATCACAAGTTTCCATTCCTGTTTTGGGGAATCATTTGTTAAGCCTGAAATTGTCTTTCATTCACCTGGCCTGGGGGAGAANAAACAGACAAGAGAACAAGTAACTGGCTGATTTCCATTTTTTTTTTTTTTTGGTGTGTGTGTGCACTGATTAAATCACAAGTTTCCATTCCTGTTTTGGGGAATCATTTGTTAAGCCTGAAATTGTCTTTCATTCACCTGGCCTGGGGGAGAAGAGAAGAGGGAAGAGTCTCTTTACTTCCCCAAAAACACGTCTCTGCGCTTCTCAAGTCTCTTTCTGGACCGAGCAAACACGCCAAGTGCCTGCAGCCGGAGGTGGAAGAAGCTGGCAAAGAAAAGCTGCTGCTTTTTCTTCCCCCCTTCCCTCCTCTTTTTTTTTCCCTTCCTCCCTCTGAAGGGATGAATCATGCTCCCACAACTGCAAAGAAATGCTGAAAGCTGGGAGAACACTGGTGCAGGACTAAAAAGGCAAGCGGTGACGTCCCAGCCCAGGGAGTGGCTTTATTTCAGTATTCTCTTTTCCTTTTGCCCTGTGCTGTCATTAGAAATTTAAACTTAATGCCAAACCGAGCCCTGCTGTCTGCTGAGCGGTGGACTGGCTCGAGAGGAGGAAAGTACCTTTTTGCATTGTTTCTTTCTGTGCATGAGGACACGAAAGAGCAACGCCGCTGGTGACAGTATTTACATTGGATACGGTGATTGGCTTTTTTTGTTCCTGAATTAGACCCATTGTGGCTGAGCCTACCTTCTGCCTTCTGTCTGGGAGCATCAGGGTTCCTGCTGCACACATCTGGCTTTTGTTCTCTCTTCAGGCAGGATTTTCATTCTGGTGCTTTTTGGATATCAAAGTTGTCTGGAAAACCTTCTTATTACTGATGCCATTCTTAGCAGTTGCAGACCAACATAATCCTGTATGTATAGAGCTCTCTTCAAATACCTTTTGTTTGCTATAAGTTCCTGCATTGCTTGTACAAGCAAATCTGCTCCGAGAAGACTTTATCAGCTGGTCGCAGCTCTGGGATTTTCTCTTTCCTGCTAAGAGGCTCTTGCAGGCTGAGACACGGGGACTCCTCTGAGCACATATGTGAGAGGTCTGGAGCACACCTGGCCGTGGTCAGCCCTGGGTTCATGGTAGGCTCTACTGCTCCATTCCAGCCTATTTGGACAAAATGTACGAGCGACACAAGAGGCGATACAGCTTGTGCGACATTTCCAAGGTGGACAGGACTGTAGATGTTGTGTTGTTAAAGGTATGATATTCATGTATGCTTCTTTACAGGTTCCTTTCCCCATCTCCCAACAGGTCAATCTACTGTTTTCTTTACCCATACCCCTAGCTGGACAGTGCAGAGCAGGGGAGCAGGTGGAAGAGCACTTCCCCTTCAGCATGAAGATGGTTTGAGTGCTGTCAAACCATTCCATGCCAAATATTACTATCCCTGCAACCAGATAATGTCTTGTGGCATGTAATCAGATACTCTTTCAGAGAACTTTCTCTGCCCATCTTCCCTGTCCTCTGCCATTAAAAAGTCCTCTCCTGTTTTGAACCTTCACTTGCAGGAGGGTTTTCTGTGTAAGGTGCCCTTTAGTTCTTACTTCCAGTGATCATTTTGGGGGTTGAAGTGCATGAAAGATGTATTCAACCAAAACAGGCATGGTGGATTCTCCTTTGCCTCTGTTTTTTGTTTGTGTTTGAAGGGTGTTGCTGTTGATCTTATTGTTTGGGTGTGAATTTTGTCTGAAGATGGGTTGGAGCAAGAGTCAGGAGTGGCTCTTGGCTAATTTTCCCAGTGGGTTCCTCCTCTAATCTAAAATTAGCAAGTGCTCCACCAAATGGCACAATGGCAGTCTGGGAATGTCCTGTCTCTGTAACAGCTTTTTGGAGCTTCAGCAGTTTCCTGGCAAAGTGGATGGAAATAGGAAGGCAGCCAGAGGGACTGCAAAACACAGCCTGACTTGGAGATCTGAACTTCTGGAAGAGCATTTCCTTTCCATCTCCCCTTTTCTCTCTTTTCTGAGCTGAGGCAGTGGATTTCTACATAATCATATAGCATCTTTTTTTTATGCTTCATGCCCTTATTTCTGAGTCAAGATAAGAACATGTATAAAAACTTATTTTAAAATTATTCTTGTTCTGTTTTGTATGCACTAAATTAGACATGGCACTTGTGAATTTGCTTTGTTTAGGATTGAAAGTATTTTCTTTTAATTCAGTGTATCCTTTGGGTTTCGGTGACACAAAAACTGTAACTTGTTTTCTCTACGAACTGAATTTTCTAGGTATTTTAAACTCATCTTAATGACACTGGTTGAGGATTGAATCCCAGAGTATTCAATCTCTAGACACCCTATGAGTCACTGAACGATACAGATATACTTATGCATGCACTACTTGTACGAAATGACTGCTTAATAATTCTTAGGAGAAGACCAGGTACCCCTGACAACCTTCTTTATGCAGAGTATGTGAATGCCTGGACTGAAATGTCATTCACTGTAATCATCTGACTTCAGTATTTCTGATGTCATCAGGTCCTTAAATTAGTTTTTGTTCAGCAGAGCTTGGATTTTATAACAAAATGTGGCTCTTGTTAGTTCTCACTAGTATTTTCCTAATTGAGTTTCAAAACTGTGGGTTACACTGTCTGTTCCTCCAAATGACTCAGTGTCCATATATGTGTGCATGTGTGCACGCGTTGCTGCCCCGAACATAGGCTCTACAGGCTGCAGATGTTTGAAATCGGAGGGGGCTTGTGACAGCTGTAGCTGCAATCAACTTCAGCTTGATTTTAAGTCATTCTTTGTATTTTAGCTGGTTTCTATATAACATAATCAGCAGACGAAATTAAGTTTTGATGATGTGAGGATCCAAGCCAGCACTTGAGTGCGTCAGTGGCCGATCATCTCTTGACGTTACTGGGAGTTGGAGCAGACCCTTAATGATGGAGTTGGGAAGTGGATTTTTCATTGGGTTTGGTTTTAATTAAAAGTTTTAAATAAAACTGTACCTTATCTAGGTCACTGTATTTTAGTGAGTTAAGAGGACGGGGTTTCTTAACCGTCATGTATTGAAAAGCAAGTAAATGTCCTTACAACAAAAGCAAACCCAAACAGGATCCCTTAAGACTGTTCTGAACACATTTTAAAAAGGTACCTGCAAAGTACTGCACTACTTCCAGCTTAGCCTACAGACTGGCTTGCACAATCTGTCTTTTCTTTGAGTGGTAGATGCATATGTTCTTTGCTTCATTTCAAGATGGGGAGCTCAGTAATCATAGAATTGTTTAGGTTGGAAAACACCTAAAGTCGAGTCCCACTGTTAATCCAGCACTAAACCATGTCTCTCAGTGCCACATCTACACGTCTCTTAAATACCTCCAGGGATGGTGACTCAGTCATAACATAGGAAAGAAAAACAGTTGGTGGAGAAGGACAACTGGAACAAGCTGTGAACAGAGAGCATCTTGTGTCATTTTAGGTACTAAATGTTTATAGATGGGATTTGCATTGATTGCAACCATTCTTACATACAGTCGCACAAGGATTTTGGTTCCCGCTTACTATTTTGCAATGCACGTGTCTTCTGAAGAGTCAGTGTGATGGGACTCAAGTTTTCCATGTTTAGATTGTGCCTGAAACAGTGGCTTGTGAAGTTACCATGAAAACAGCCCTCAGCAGTTTTGGGAGTTGATACACAAATTATTTTTAGCTTCAATATTGTTGCTGCCTCCTCCCCACATACAAAAAATGTAAGACACAAGGGGAAATGAATGTGGTAGATGCTATGTTGGAGGTAGGACTTCATCTTTGCTGCAGCTCCTTTTGCTGCTGCAGCAACGGAAGCACAATCAACTTGATTACTGAGCGTAGTGCTTTGCCATTGTAGAGGGAAGCCTGGATGATGCAGAAATGGCATAAAAAGTTGCCATAATCTTTCCTGCTGGGATTGCATTGTAGCAGATGAGGGATATGATGTGAGACACGTGAGTTATCTGCTTGTCTGAACAATTCACTGAGCTCTGAGCAGCTACATGCCAGGGTAAAGCAGTCTGTGCTGTGTTATTCCAAGACCCAAAATGGGAAATCTCAGTGTGCCCATGTGTGAGTTGGCAGCCCTGTCTCATTTTTGTGTTGTGCCTGCTACCACAAATATAACTGTCTAGTGACAGAATACGGAAACCACACTGGCTGGCACCTTGCAAATACATGCAAAGTTAGACAAGCACTCAAGCCTGGATGAACAGGCCATGCTTTCCAGAGTTAGAAAGCAAGAAATGGGCTTCCTTTGAGAATGGGAGATGGAGCAATTGCAACTGGAAATGTTTTATAATTGCTCATTGCCTAGATCTGCATTTCACCTCGTACATGAATGCTCAGACTGTTAAGTGCAGGCAGAAGGTGTAAGATTTTTAATGACTGGGGAAGCAGTGTTTGATTTAGCTGCCCTTCAGATGAACAGATGCCAGTCGGCTTCCAGTTAAAGATCAGAACTTTATTCATGAAATTAAAGCCAGCCCAATACTCTAAAAATAATTAAGGCATTCTGAAATTAAAGGGGCAGCATTATCAATTAGTTACTTGGTTCCTTAGCGGAGGGCTGCATTGGTAATTCTTCCCAGCACTGGAGATGCTCCTCTGGAATGAACCCTGTCCACCAAAGGCAAAGTGCAACTTACAGCTTCCTCAGCTAAAAGCAGTTATGTGAAGAAGGTCCCTAAATTAAATGAAGCTAAGGCTTCTTCCATTGTTTTATGCCTAAAAAGCTTTTTCTTCTTTATGTTTTTGGTTATTTGACCCATAAGCATCTTCATTCCTTCTTCGGGGTTGTTCTTCTGAGGGAAGTACCATTCTCAAAGGATGGGTATGCAGTGTCTCATCGAACTTTGTGGCTCTAAAATGACTCTTGAACTTTAATCCTGCATCTGTCTGCACCAGTTTGGTTATTGAAGGGGCAGAGCAGGAGAGAAATGTATTTATGTTGATGTGGAGAACTCAATTTTGTGTCTTATGTAGAATTAGAACTGGAAGGACAACTTCAATTAAATTAATGTGTTTTCTCCTTAGGCACATACATATTTGTGGGAATTTTGCTCCTATTTTAGTCAAGAGATGGTTTTTATGCAAAACCATTGCTGTTATTCTTAAAGCTTAATTAAAGTTTGTTGTTACCAGGACTCATAATTCTGCTGGGGAAGGACATCCCAGTGCCAAGGGCTGGAAAATGTTCTTGGGGCACACGTTCCTTTCCCCAGCTGGGACATTGCCAGGGAAAAAAGTGCACTCTAGGAATTCTACATTGCTCTTACACCACAAAGTGCTAATTTATTCAGTCATTTAGACTGTCATGTGGTTGTAGGAGCTTCTTCTGGTGTAATCCTGGTGTAGTTCTCTGTAGCACTGCTCAGTTGTTGCTGTGAGCACAGTCACTTTGGACCTCCCTGAAAAATTGTCCTCCTAGTGCCACTGATTCCATAAAGGTAAAAGGCTTGGTGTAGCATATTCATTGTGCTAGAAGATAAATCTCTATAGAGGGCATTGCAGAAATGAAAGGGTTGTCACTTTGTTCCTTTTGATGTATGTTGGAGAATGGTCTTTGTGTTCGTCATCCACGTGGTATAATCTTCCCTAAAACTAGGAAAATGCACAGGAAGATTAAAAAAAAAAAAAGTTAAATTAAAAAAATCTAGAATTTGCAAAGAAATTGATAGGTCTGCTCTTAATAACATCAGGATGATTGCCAAGGCAGTGATTTTTGCTCTTAATAAGAGTTTTGTGTACATGGAGTAGTTTTGCATCAACAGCTGTTGAGGGACAGCAGTGGAAATTCCTTCCCCAGGTGCCCTATCCCTCATGCTTCTTCTGAAAGAGGCTTGGAGGATCTTGAAAGGTGGCTTTTGTGAAGGGGGTGAATCAGCTGTTGCTTTAGTTTCTAGTTCAGAAATTAGAGGCGACTGGGTACTTCCATTGCAAATGGAATTGGAAAATTTAAAGTTGTTTGGAATAAACATTGAATTCCAGTTACATGTACAGATTTCTTCAGTGAAAACTGTCCTACAGGAAATCTTATACTAATTAGAGAATAATTAAGATTTGCATTAAAAAAAAAAGAGTTAAAAATCATTGCATTATTCCTGATTGAAGTACTGCTTGTTTTCTGCTATTCGTGTTCTCCCGTGGATAGCTCAGATCTTTCCTAGTGTCAGTTACTGCTCAGCATGAAGCACAAGTACTTAATGTTAGACCAAACAAGCTAGAATTACCCTGCTGAAGTTTTTCNTTCGTGTTCTCCCGTGGATAGCTCAGATCTTTCCTAGTGTCAGTTACTGCTCAGCATGAAGCACAAGTACTTAATGTTAGACCAAACAAGCTAGAATTACCCTGCTGAAGTTTTTCCTACGTGCAATGGTATCTGGTTTTAGCTGCAAGGTAGAACTCAGTCTGGAAGCTGGGATGGGGGAAGAAAGAAATGGAAACTTGTAAATTCAGGACAAAGTTAAAACAATGAGGGAAGATGGATCTCCTGAGGCTTGCTAGGAAATGAAAGTTAAAATCATCTGGTTCCTTCTGCTTTGGAGAAGGTGATTTATATCACTGCCGGTAAGGTTGACAAGTGCAGACTTTTAAAATAGCAGAAGATTTCCTGAGGGGTCAGAGTGTTTTCTTTATTGTGAAATGGAAGGCAGGAAGAGTTAAAATTAAACCAGAGGGAGAGAAAAAGGACTTTTCCATGGTGGAAAGGTCCACAGGAGCTGGGTAGCGGTGAGCAAGTGTTTCTAGCAAGCTTTTTGTTCTGCATTTGAAATGACTTCTGGGAAGAGAGGCCCTGGTTCTGGTTTTCATGGGCAGAGGACCACAAGCGCTGGAGGGGTTTAGATAACTAAGGGGAGAGGAAGGAAGAGTCTGGGAACAGAGGTTTGCATCTCTCATTGCTCCCATATGATTGGAGACATCCCAAGCCTGTTTGCCTTGCAGGTTGTCCAGCGCTGTCCTTCCTTTGTGCAGAGAGGTTTCTGCATTAAGTCCCATTAAGTTTCATATTCAGTGTCTGCAAGAAGATGTCTCTGAGAGTCAGGAAATACGTGCATGTGTGCCCAGAAAGAACAGTCAAACTCCAGCTGGTGGCCTAAAGCCCTCTTTGGACATTCAGTCTGCTAGTGTTTC
This sequence comes from Agapornis roseicollis, assembly GCA_002631895.1. Lineage (NCBI taxonomy): Eukaryota > Metazoa > Chordata > Aves > Psittaciformes > Psittacidae > Agapornis > Agapornis roseicollis. The sequence goes on from NDXB01005019.1 coordinate 154,004, forward strand.
ACAGGCAAACAGAAAATCCTTTGGGATTCAGTTTTTGGTGCCTGGGGATGTGCTTCCATGATTCATTCTGTGTCTGAGCTGCAGATAAACACATTCAGGGTTCTGCATGGAAAAATATCTGGTTCTCTCCTGGCGCTTTTTCAAAAGCTGCGCATTGAAACTCTGTTCCCAGAGGCTGTTTTGTATTCCCTTCTGCCATCTGAACACCACAGCATCCTCTGCTCCCACCACATCTTGGGATGTCCAGAGTTGATAGGCTATAATCAGTGTGGGCAAGGCACAGAGTGCATGGGGGTTTTATCATCTTTGTGGGCACGATCCTGCAGTCCTGGTTGGGCTTCTCTTAGCAAACCAAGAGGTTAAGGGAAGAAGGGAGGAATAGTTTTGTTCCATATAGAATCACAGAATAGTTAGGGTTGGAAAGGGCCTTAAGATCATCCAGTTCCAACCCCCCTG
>NDXB01005020.1:0-19017 GCA_002631895.1 Agapornis roseicollis
AGCCCCTGCCGTGGCTCACAGTTTCAACTGAAGCATCTTCATCACTAAAAGGCTGCACACTTCTGGGCTGACCGCCTTAAGGAAAGATCCATACAACAGTTTGGTCATTTTTTCACATGGAAAAGGCATATCTGAACACCAAAGGTAGAAATCAGCCCTCCCAACAGACTCATTCTCCCTGGCTCATTCATGGAAAGCACAGATTCTTCCTCCCATGGTTCTTTCACTCCCACCTGACCTGAAGCTTTAGTTGGCTCTGTTCTGGAAGATCACTTTCAATGTATCAGTACAATTCCTAACTCAAGGTTTAGGATCCTTCTACAATCAACTTCAAATTCACGCAATTCCCGGTGACTGTGCTTTAAAACCAGCTCTACAGTAATGTAACTGTTAGGAAAAGCTATGTAAAAATTGCCATGCAAGCTATTTTTCAATGTTGAGAGACTGCAAGCCAGGGTAAGTTAGGCATTACCCAGTTCACTGCAGGATTTATGTAACCAAGTGTACTATGTGCAGCATCAGCAATGTCCAACCCCATATCCCGCTGAACTGCAAATACAAGTCAGTGCATCAAACGCGTCATCGGGAAGAGAAAGTTTTCCCTCCCAGGACCAAGAAGGCCTCAGTTCAGTAACTTCAGTCTTGCTAAAGAAGGCGGTATTGTTTTTACCAATGCTCATCTCTACTTTTCATACCTGTATCTTATTGTTACAAGATTAAGAGTTGGAGGAGTTCAACCTGAGAACAGTGTAATTTCAACTGCTGGCCTAGTCTAGCCCTTAACTCACACCTGCTGAGGCTGATCAGCAAAACAGCTTCAGGGCTGTTTCTCCAATAGCTCCCCAATGCCATTTACAAACCCTGCGATTCTGCACTTTGACCTCTTCTTCTGTGCTTCAAATGATTCTGAATTATTTAACAAGACACTGCAAAGTGCTTGCCAGCTACAGGCAGGTTTCCTGACTACTAAAACCCCCCAAAGCCCCATTTTCATCTAGCCAGAATCAACCTCAGGTTGATCAATGTCCAAGCTAAATTCGTACTCTAGAGGTTTTGCAGCTCTTTGCCATAAACCACTTGTACCACTGATCGTAACCTTTGATGTTTCCTGTAGTTACAACGGAAAACACTGGCCAATGCATGGGTGAAGAAACTTGTAAGCTCAGAGCCCTGGCACAGCCACTTTCTTGTTTCCAGCCCTTCACAAACTAAAGCAAAAGCAGCTGCAGAAAGACCCAGAGAAATGCCCATTTCCTAAACATCTGATACTAGAAACACGCTCTGCTCACAGCTATGGTAGGCTGAAAGGAAAGTTCTCACCACCCCAAAAAACCTTCCTTCTGCCCTGCCATCAGCACCCTGGCCGCACGGATTCCAGGCTGTGTGAACACCGTTTCTTTTATAACAGCCTCTTTCAGGCTAAGAAGACGCGTTGCTTTGCTTTTTGCTTTGCAGGACCCCGCAGCCTTTCAGAGCACAAGACGCTGCCATGAGGCCACACCAGAGACAGCGGAACGACAGCACCGGCTGTCCCCCCACCCGGAAGGGCCCACGCTGCCGGCGGAGCAGCACCGCTGACAGCGAAGCCTGTGCGCGCCCAGGACGCGCTGCAGCCACGCGGGCCCGGCCTCCCCCTCCGCAGCGCGGCTCCCCGGGCTGCCCTCGGGCCGCCGGACACGCAGCACCCGCGACCGCGGCTGTCGGGAGGCCCCGGCGGGCCCGGCGCCGGCCGCATGGGCGCAAGCGGCGCAAGGTGGCGGCTTCGGGGTCTGCTCCTGGGCCCGTGCCGCGCTCCAGCCCCGTCGCGCCCAACGCCCGCGCCCGCCCGCCCGTCCTGCCGCTGCTGCACCGCGGCTGTAGGGAGCCGGGGAGCAGCCGGCCAAGGCGGCCCATCCGGCCGCGGCCCCGCACTGCGGCCAAGGCCGCCCCGCTTTCCCCGACAGCGGCCACGGGAAACGGCGGGTGAACGGCCCGCCTTCCCCAGCCCCCACCCGCGGCCCGGCCACACTCACCGGCCCCGCGCTGCTGGTTGCTCCCCCGCTTCTTAGCCTCAGGCACGGCCGCAGCGGCCCCTCTCCGGGTCTTCGTCTCCCTGCTCCCCCCCGGGCCCGGGCATCGGCCACAGTCAGCCGATGGAAGAGCAGGATCGCTTTTGACTCCAACGCCCCTGCGAGAATGACTTCGCGGCCCGGGGCAGCGGGGGTGACCGGCGGCAGCAGGCGGAGAACGAACCGGCCACGGATGCCCGTAAAGACCAACCCATCCTGCCCCCTCAAACACCCGCAGAGTTCGCCGGCGCCACTTTTATAGCCGGCCGCGCCGCGGGGGCGGGGCCACGAGCAGCGCCGTTCACCTCCACCAATGGGCGGCCGTTGCGACACGCGCGGGGCACTCGTTGCGGGAGAGCGCGCTGGAAAGTTACCTGAGACTTCCCAGCAATTCCTCTGAATTCCTTGCATCCAAAATGCGTTCGCACCGACTGCAGGAGGGGGAACTGTCATAACGATCCTGTGGAAAGGAGACTTGGGAATGAAGGGAATGGGGTTCACTGACCGGTAGTGTATGACAGCCCCAGGGGCTCCTCAGCTGTGAATACGATCTCACATGGCTGTAGAATATGCTGACATTCTGACTTTACTCGCACATAGGTGCAAACATAAGCACACAATGTACTAGCGTCAGGCTGATATCCCGAATCTTAAGGACCAGTTAACCTCTGCAGGGACATCCGAGGTAGAATGTCAGTCCTCTCCCTTATGCAAACAACTGCAATATGATGACAATACGCTCTTGAGTAGTTTGAAGTCCTAAAGGAAACCAAACACTCAAATAATTGAGGTTTTGTGTAATTAAAGGAATTCTCAGTTTAATAATGACAGCCTTCTTAGGAAAGAGAATTCCTGTGGAACTGAAGTCATGCTCTGATTGCATGAGGAAGAGGCTTGTGGGAAGTAGCCACGTTTTGGTGGCAGATGTATGTGTCTAAAATCAACTTCACGTGAAGAGCTGATCATCATGCCTTATTTTCCCAGCTGGCCACGTTGTTTAGGGCCATAAACTAGAAGCTTGCCTACTGGAATCAATCACGTTCATCAATACCACTTATGGTTGCGACTTTGTCACAAGGACACCTATCTACTAGAAAGCAGCTTAAAACAGTTGAATTCTTCAAACACAGGACCTGAAACCAGAACTTAGGCTGATTAGGTATTTCATTGCTTAATTAAGGGGCCTCATTTCCCTAGAGCATAGATGGTGCGTCTGGTATGCCAGCCCTTAAAGGGTGGCTAAGGCTTCCATGGAGCTCTTCAAAGTTCTTTGAGGGAGAACTCAAAGATGAAAAGCTGAAGTAAAAGCCAAACAGTTAAGGAATTCCAAACTTGAGCTATGGGATAACATCCTATTTTCTGCTTGCCACGTTCAGCCTTTCCTGAAATTTGAAGTATATAAACACAGGATTAGCAATGGACCAAATCCCTCTGGTTCATCTGCAGGCTTTACTTTCATCTTTCAGTGAGGTAAAATGGGTTCATCTAAGAGATACATTCACAGTCAGAAATGAAGAAAAATAAGTCTTAGTATAATTGAAATAATCTTGATGACATCTTCATTTGGGGAGTCTTTACAAAAAGCAGACAGAGCAAAACCCACCTTATCCTGAGATTTTTCTGACCTGTAAGAATGGCCATCAGCCAACTGAAAGATAGATACAATGGACCAGACCTTGCCCTCATAAAAACACTGACTGCTATTAAATTCAATGCCACTAAACCAATTGACACAAGAATAGAAACAAGTTCTGATTTAAACCTGAAAAGGAATTAATATAATAAATCTATATATAGAGAGAGTGAATGTTCTCTGGATCCCTCGAAATAAGTGGCCAAGAATTCCCTCATCAGAGGGAGCTGTCAGAGCCTTTTCTTTACATGAGCTTTTCCGGTTCCTAAAGCAACTTCCTACGCTTCTCTGAACCTGTCCCTACCACCCAACCCATGTGGGGTGGGGGGACATGAGGGATGGGGACAGATGGCAGAATTAAATAGGTCTTGATTATTAAATGTAGTAATAAGAGGTATACAAGCGATATAGAAAATACAATAAGGTGCCACCTCAGGCTGTAGCACCTCAATCATGTATAGCTATTCTGGGAGTTTTAGAAAGGGCCTTTTGGCATCTCCTGTTAAACCACTCAGTCTTCTTGGGGTTATTCTAGACTTTGTTCCTGAAATGGGATAGCCTCAAAAATGAGAGTAAGCCTGTGTTTCTAAACTAGAATCATCCTCTTGTAACTGTACTGTAAAAACTGAACCCCAAACTCACAGAGTCAAGGTTGTAAAAGAACTTTTCTTGGTATTTCCCTTTTTTTGTGTTTTATCAACATGACAAGATCACCTTGCACGACTGATTTTGACTCAACCTTCCAACAGAGGAGTGGGTTGTTGTATTTTCCTAACCAGATCTGCCTCATTCCGTGTTATAAACAGGTCTTAGAGCATGTTGGTAAAAAAGGACATGAAGTTCTACTTTGTAACACAACTGGCATGCATTAGATGCAATTCATCCTTGCCAGGGTGCTAGTCTGATCCCACATTGTCTTACTTTTGTAAGGAGATAAATGCACTAAACAGAAAATAGCACAGCCCTGGGAAGGCAGCAGTCACGCTTCAAAGATGTTGCTGCAACTGGGCATCTCTGACACTACCTTTTCAGACTTGAATATGGATTCTGACAGAGCCTATGTGATTGTAAAAGCCAATTCTTGACTACTGGAAAGGCATTTTTCTCCCACCAGAAAAAGAACATGGAATAAATACAGCCAATGTTAGCAACATGGAGTGTATTACTTCCTATTTAAGAGCATTAGAAGAGATAACACAACATTTAGCTTGGTGAAAATCCTACTGTGTAGGTGCAAATATTAAAACTCTCTTACAAAGGTTATTTTTTTAAACTGAGATTAAAACTTGCTGGTTGCAAATTCACCTCTGTCCAGAGATGAGCCAGAGAGCTCTACATACAATAAACTCTTGCTTCAATGTTTTAACCTCAGCTTGCTATCCAGCAGTTTGCACAAGGCCATGTAGAAGGACAGCATATTTTCAGAGGTGAAAAGTGAGATGGGAACCCAATTTAATTACTCTTAGGAGTAACTCTGTCAGGGTGCACCATAACTTGGTCTATAATGAAAACAACAGCGCTTCTGCCCCTTCTGTTTTGCATGTTTTTGCCTGAGGTTTGGGATATTCTTAACCTGGTGGGTTAACCTGAAGTGAAACAAGGCATCAAGCCGTAAATAGGAATTGCTTTTATTGTGCTGTAAATACTTACCAAATGCTCCTTAAGCTAGGTCAAAGTTTTTGTCGGTACCTTGTCGTGATGCTCTGGATACCTCAACAGCTTTGGGAAACTCAATGCCCTGGACTGCAACAGAGCAGACTTTGGCCTCTTCAGGAACCTGCTTAGGAAGGTTCCATGGGATAGAGCCCTAGAGGGCAGGGGGGCCCAAGACTGCTGGATGATATTCAAGGATCACCTGCTACAAGCTCAGGAGTGTTGCATCCCAACTAGAAGGAAGTGCAGCAGGAGGGCCAGGAGACCTCCTTGGATGGATAAGGAGCTGCTGAGGAAAACTGGAAGTAAAAAAGGAAGAAAGAAAAAGGAAGAAAGAAAGGAAGAAAGGTGGAAGCAAGGACAGGCACTCTGGGATGAATACAGGGATGTTGTCCGGGAAGCTAGGGACCACGTAAGGAAAGCTAAGGCCCAGTTAGAATGAAACTTAGCAAGGGATGTTAAGGATAAGAAGAAGGGATTCTACAGGTACATTGCAAATAAAAGACAGAGCAGGAGCAGCTTGTAATAGGCTGTTCGGAGACTTTGGATGCAGGAGAAGTCAGTGTTGTGATTTCAAAAGCAGATTGTTGTTTTCAGTGTCTATATTGAGAGCCAGGATCAAGTTCTGGGTAAGGAAATGTTCGTTCCTGTAGCGCTGTGCTTGGTATTGTCTTCATGCTGTAGAAATCTGGCCTCGTCTGACAGCAGATATTCCACTAATGGAAAACTGGCCAGGAAACATCAGTCTGATCCTTTTTTCCTCTGGAGTGCATTAAAATACCAAGTCCTGGGTTAGAGCTTGGGCCCTGCAATCCGCAGACGGTCACTGCAGGTCTCCTGCTCCTGGCGCTCTGTCCAGTGAGGCTTAAACATCCAGAGCTGCAGAGCAAGTCCATTGAGCCCATATCTCCTGGTAGGGATGGGTTCAGCTCCTGGATCTGCAGTGGGACCCTGAACTGGAGGCTTTTGGGGACCCCAGGGTGCCAAGAAGCTGAGCCAGGACCCATCACCTCTCCCAAGAGCTTCTGCTTCCCCATCTGTGTTTCTGCTCATAGGAGCCTCTTGCAGCTGCTCACTAAAATGGACTTTATTCCCCTCCTGCTGCCCAGCTGCAGTGTCCAAGACACTTCCATTTCCTTGTATGAAATTGCAGGAATGTTTGGTTCTGTTCCCCTGAAACTTGGGATTTCATCCTAGTAAGGACAAATGATGCTGCAAATGGAAAGCCTCCTTTTTTGGGGTAACTCTTAAGCAGGGCTAGCCCAGGAAGCGTTTAATGCTGTATGAATAAATGAGTGATGCCAGAGACTTGATGGAGCCTGCTCCCTCTTTTGTTGAACAGGCTTTGAGCTAAGAAATTGCTGGTAAGGCTGTAGGAAAATCCAGTAAGTCCAGTGAGCTTGGACTATTAAGTGGGGATTTCTTTTAGATCTTGGTGTGTTTTTTATGGATCCCTATACTGGAAAAAGAATATTTTGAATAAGAACACAACTGAAACCTGAATTTTCCTCTCCTGCCTTCTTTTCCTTAGCTACCTTATTAATTTCATCCTTGATACCATGCTGGAGATGCTGCTGATCTGGCTTGGCATGAAGGTTGTCTCCTGGATCTTGCAGCTTAAGAAGTACACGTACCTGGTCTTTGGAGAATATGGTAGGTGTCATATCCATAACTGCTCCAGCTATGAATAGGGAGAAGAAAATGGGAGGAATTACAGTCTGGGGATAAAACACGTGTTATCTCTTCTCCAGGGAGCTCATGGAGTGCAGTGGTGACCAGTGCATTGTTAAATGCTGGCACATCACTAGGATGCAGGTACCTCAGCCTGCTGCCTTGCCAAGCACACCTGAGCATAGCAGGTTGGTGATTAAATCCTTGAGTGGGTAATAAAGCCCAGGGCATGCATATGATAAATTAAGGTACTTGGGGGTGGTGTTGGTGACTCTTGTGGGGTCCTTTCAGGGGTTTTTTTCGTAGCCTCTTAGCTCAAAGCAGAGAGGAGTTGTTGTGTTTGCCTTGAGCTGTTGTAGGTATCAACAGTAGGACCCAACCTGGCCCCAGACCCGAGTTCTCAAATGATTTGTGGGGTTGGGGGAGTGAGGGTTGCCAGATAACAACAACAACTACTGCTACTTATTATTGTTATTAATAATAACATATGCATGCCAGGGTCTTGCTTCTCCCCTTCAATTCCTGTCTTGAGACAAAGTTCCAGCAAAGCCTTTCTCAGCCAGCCCCACTAGAGGGTAGCACTGCTCTTCAGACAGAGCAGAACCAGCTTCAGGGGGAGCAGGGCTGCTCTGAGGCTGCAGGGAAGGGGAAATGAGCCCTTCGTCTGTTTGATCATGGACTGGTTGGAAGGGACCCTAAAGATCATCTAGTTCAAACCCTCTATTTTTGTTATATATTTTTCTTTATATTTCATTATGTCTAATACACTGACAACTTCAGTCTTACTCTAGAAAATACACCCTATTCATACCAATCACATTCCTACCTTTAAGATGTTAATCATTATGTCTATTCCAAAGGTAGTCTTATTTCTTTGTATTTTTAGCTGGTGGAACCTGGACCAAACGAGGATTACCATATAGACCCTATTAGCTTGTGAGCTCTTAATCAGGTTTGCATTCAGCAAATGGGTCATGGCAAAGAATGGAGGGGGTGCTTGTGTTTGTGAAACAGCAGCAGCAGCTACTGGGTAGATGACAAGAGATGGATTGAAATGATGGGACATGAGAGGAAGGAAGAAGGCTTAAAGGCAGTGGTGGTCTCCAAAGCAGGTTCAGCATTCTGACAGCATCTATCTGGTGGGGACTACCTATTTTTCCTTAGTGGCTTATTTCTCAGAGAGCTAACATAACACGTATGAGACAGCAGAGGAATCCAGTTATTCTTGCTTCATGGATGGCATTTTTTCCCTTTGAAGCAGCAAGGACTTGAAGCCCAACCACAGTCATTCGAGGGCACAGCTTCATGTGCCACGTCTGCAGCTGAGCAGAAGCAAGCATTCAAGTGTACTGACAGCTTGCTTTAACCTTGCAGAGCAGTAATGAACTTCTGCTGAGCTGTCACTGGCCCCTTGCAAGGGCTGGCTTAGACTACAGAAACAGTTCACTCCTCTGAGGAATTCTTGCTTCCATTAACAGTAATAAAAGTTACTGCTGTTGCTTGAGTTTAGCTCTTGAATTGGGGATTCAATGTCCCATCCACCGAGCACTGCTCTTGGCACAGGTCTCTGCCCAGAGTGACTGCAATGGAAAAGTCAGGTAGGAGTCAAGTGGCTTGTCTGGTGCTATCCTGCTGTAGGCTTAGGGAAGGAAAACACTGCTGTTCTCAGCTCGGGTGTTCAGTAGCTTCCAAAACAGTTTGGAAGATGCCAGTGAACTGTGTGCAGTTTGATAGAGGCTCCAGCAATGAGCTTCATTTTCTGGTTTAATTGCTGTCCCAGGCTTCGTGTTGCTTCCCTCAGTTCTCCTGAGGCCCAGAAACATCTCTTGCAGTCCTGCAGAGTAGGAAAGGAAGAAGAGAAGGAGCAAATCCGTGTTGTAGACAGTGCTGAGTGCCATTGCTCCAGCTATCAGAAAGGACTAGTTGTGTCTTTGGCCAGTATAACCAGTACCAATCTAGGGTGTGTACTGGGGGGGTATGTGTGGAAATCTGTTGCAGCTGCTTCCTTTCTGACCCTCCAGCTCCTGCTTGCATCCCAAACCACTGCAGTTATCCTTTGGTTTGGGTTCCAGTGGTTCCTTCTGTTCTGCTGCTGGTAAACCCATCTCCACCACCTCAGGTGCTTCTTCCTTGTGCGACCTCAATAGCTTCATTAGTGGAGAAGCAAAGAAAAGGGAAAGGAAAGCACCTGAATCTGCTGTTTTAAGCATCCAACCATCCAGAGCTGTTTACAAAGATCAATTGCTTCCATATGTCCAAAAACCAGGAGACAGCCATCCTAAGATCAGCCTCTCTCAGCCAAAGACTGCTGCAGCCAGGAATGGCCTGGGTTTTAGCTAGTGGATAGTCAATGGCTCCTATAGGCTTGTGTTCCTCCATCTTTGCCCAGCAGCTTTTGATTACTCTTTGGACTGCCTCTAAGCACAGGAAACAGCATTTTAAGTGGCTGCTGTCTCTTCTGAAGATGCTTGGCTCCAAAGATCAATGGCTGGAGAGCTTTATTCTTCAGCTGGGTTCAAGTAGAAAATGATGGTTGCCTTGCACATGCTTAGAGCTAACAAACTCCACAAATGCTCTGTGCGCCGTTGCTGTAGCAGGGTAGCAGCAGACCATGTCTGTAGGTGCTCTCCCCATAGGGGACTTCTGCATGGAAGAGAATTTAAGTTGCAAAGGACTTGGGAGGTGAATACTCAGGGTATGGGAGGTGCAGCTGGGCTCATAGGGACTGAGCAGGGGAGGTGCTGGCTGGAGTCAGAGCATGCAGATGAAGCCTGGGTCAGCTTTGTGCCCTGCCCTCTCCTTCCTCTTCTATCCCAAGGCAGCAACCAGACTCTCAGGGGGAAATCTATGGATGGCTGCAGTGTCCTGGCATTTTAGTTGTGTCTAATAACTCTCAAGCATTACTTAAAAGAAATACTCCAGTATTTCTAAGGTAAGCAGATGCTATGAATTTGCATTAAGAGATGGTTTCTGCAGCGTGCAAGTAAAATACTCTAGGGGAGCATTAAGAAGCAAGGAGGAGAAAAAGAGGGTGTTCTTGCTTGAAAACACCTCTCTGGATGTTGACTTGTGTATGGCTCTGGTTGTGGTCACTGATTAGACTAAGCTTGATGCTCTGTGCTCATCCACTGTCTGGAAAAGGAAAGACATGTTGCTTGGAGGCCTTTAAAGTCTGTTTAGTGCCCTGTTGAACTGTTGTAGTCAAGCTTAGTTATAGGAGACTATGCTCTGTGCCAGCTGCTGAGTTGAACTGAGGATCTGTGTAGGCTGCTTTTGGCCCTGTTGTGATGTTATGGAAATGTTGTACAACAGCTATTCCCACATCCTGGAGCAGCCAAGGGAGCTGGTGCTTGAGGAAATACTGCTGAAAATAGCCCTAACCTGAGGGGGTGTCCTGTCCTTAGCGTGCTTGGCCTCTCTGCACCAGGACGAGGGGGGAAAGAGGGCTGAGGATCCATCCTCATGTGGTCAAGTGTGTGATTGGGTCCCTCGCTCCAAGCAGGGGTGCAAACCTTTGAACCTGCTGGATCGAGATGACAGCAGCAGTGTTTATCCCATAACAGCAGCAGTGTCTCCAGGGACCAAAGGGACCAGAGCAGTGACACAGCAAACTGGGGACTGATTCCAGCTGTGCAGTCACTTTAGTTCAGATGTAGAACACACCAGAGAGGGTCTGGGGTGTCTGCTGGACCCCCTGACCGCCCTGGTGCATCAGATCCCAACCTCTGAAAACCTGTTCTTGGTCTCTAGGTGAACACTTCTGTGCAGTCCAGATGCTTTTGCTTACCCTCCTCTGTGCTTGGTGCTGATAATTACATCCCTTGGGTTTGGAGGTAGTGTTCTGGTGTGTCTTAAGAGGTGTTCATTGACTCTTTCTATCCCCACCACGCCACCCAGCACAACCTTCAGTGCTCTCAAATATTTGTTTTTCTCACACTCACCCCAAACCCTCCTCTTTGGCTGCGGTTGAGCTTTTTTCCTACCTGCTCAGTGCACACACAGTCCCCAAATTACTGTAAATAAAGCTGTTTGGCAGCAGCATGTGAGCTATGCTGACAACTCGGTGCATTAGACAGGGTAGATTAAAACTAATCCTGTTGTGTGGTAACAACTCAAATGCCTCAAGCAGAGCTGCTTTTGCTGTATGAGCAGCTGGGCTCCCACGCACAAGAGGAATATCCAAGACATGCGTTTGGATGAGGTTCTGGTCACTGGGGGTCCTAAGTGTGCATCAGGGAGGTTTACCTGATGGCGGGGAGCACCAGCAGTGCTGCTTGAAGAGCAAAGTCTAAATGCAGTGTGTGCATCCTTTGGGGTGAAGGGGGATATTTCTATCAAGGTGGCTCTAAGTAGGTTTATTAAGCTAAAAGGAGAGGTCGGTGGTGAAGTCTGTTCATAGAGTTGACATGTCCTGAGTTCCCTATGGGGATGGGGACAAGAAACTGCAAGTGTTCAAAGGGAGCGTGATGCATGTGATCTCCTAAGTGGTGTGATGTGAAGGCTGCAAAGATCCTCTGGACCAGTTCCCTACTCTTCTATCAGGACAGGGAAGCTCTGGACACAGAAAAAGAGAGCTATCTGGGGGTTTTATTTGGTGTGGTTTAGCCTCTAGGTAGCAGATTAGGGTTTGCTGGCTGGCAATGTTAATGTGGCACTGACAGTCTTTTTGGTGCTCAGCTAGATCTAAGTAATGGAAACACTTCATGCAAGATGAATCCTCTCCCATCCACGGAGCAGGGCACCTCTGGACAGCACTGTATCCATTAAAGACATTAAGTTGCATCTGAGGATGCTTCTGACCGTCTTGCTGTAGGAAGTCAGCACCTAAATCTAGGTGTGTGGCTAGTTGATACCAGCTCTCCAGTCTTCTTCCTAACTGTGCAAGGAGATGTGGCCAGTCTGTCTCATGGGCTTGTCCAGGGACCTCACCAAAGGCTCCCTCTTCCACAATGAGATGCCAGGAGGTGGGGATTTGTATGTTCCTGGCATTAGTCAGAATTAGATGGGTTAGTGATGAGTTAGACTTAAATGGTGGCCACTCTGGTGTGGCTCAGTGGTCCTTCAAACCTGCCAAGGTAAGGAGCAGCCGCCTGAGAAGAGGAAATGAGCCACTGATTTATATCTAGTTTATATATATATATATATGTATGCACACATATACACACTTGCACTCCCATGGGACATGCTGCTGTTTCATTTTCATCTTTGTCCTGAGTTATATTGGTACAGATCAGCCTCCTGGCCTTGGGAGACCAAGATGCAATCAAAAGTAACTGTGAAGGCACTCACTGATCGTCCTGTCAAGGGGTGGGAGTGGAGTCCCATTTAATTCCGTGCTCCAGGATGGATTCCTGTACAGAAACATCTCCTCCCATAGTGTGAAAATGAAGCTCAGAATGGGGAAGGAGGAGGGAAGGGGTTTGCAAACTAGCAGGTTTGAGCTGGTTAAGGTGATAGAGCAGATGGCCAAATCTGGTCTCTCCAGAGGTTTGTAGCTCTTTCCATAGCTTTCTACTGTCTACCCTGGGCATGTAAGAAGTGCTGATGCTCATGTATCTGTGGAGGAAATGGCAGCATCTTCTTTAGGTGATGCATAAAAGAGAGTGGAAAATACTCCTATTTGAAGCATATTTGAAGGTGACGGAAGCACCTTTGACAAGGTGGATGTGGTGAGTAGAAAGAGGTGCAGGTCTGTCCTGCCTGGTAGTTCAGGTTTGCTGTACCACTTGCATGTACCCTGTAGACTTAGCCAGTGAAGCTGGCCTCACTGGGGCCCAGAACTGGGTTTCTTTAGGTGGGATATTGCAGTTGCACAATAAAAACTGCTCTCTAGCAAAGGGAGAAAAGGCTTTCCATTTCCAAACGTTGTTCAGGAAAACTCACACTGTTTGATGGCTTGCTTCTTAAATGAAAGAGAAGGGAAAAGTTCTGGGGTGAGGAGCTGTTAACCCTGGAGACATGGGCAAGTCCTAGAGTGGTTTAAGAAGCAGCTTGTCTTTTCTAGTGTCTGTATCAGCCTGGTTAGCTAAAACCTGGCTGGGGCTGTCTAGTGCATGGTGTGCAGAACCAAGAACTGTTTGTGATGATGGCAGGGGGCTGAAACTAGATGATCTTATGGTGCTTTCTCCCACAGACCATTCTATGAATGGCAGTGACCTCCCACCACCAAAACAGTGTGAGGGGGTGCAGGTGTTTGGGAGAGATCTCAAACTTGCTGCTGCTTTCTGAGCACAAGGAGATGAAGTGATTCCCAAGTGCCATTGTGACTGCAGTGCAGAAGAGCCGACTTGCAAAGGGTGCTGTGGCTGGTTGCCTGTCTCCCTGTGGGGGACAGAGCACAGCTGACAGCATAAAGCAAAAGGGGCAGAGCTCAAATGCAGGAAGGACGCAATGAGTGTGTTTGTTTGTACATGGGTCTCTGATGGGTGATGTAGGAGCAATGGTCAGTCTTGGGATACAGGGCAGAAAGCAGCACTGTACCTAACCTGTGGCAATGACAGCGAGTCTATTGGAAGAGGCTGTCTATGCTTGAGGACGACCAAACCTCTTTGATACGGCTTTTAGCTGCCTGTAACACTGCTCCTGTCTCCTCCTCAGACCACCCAATGAGCTCTTGCCTGCCAAGGAGCAGATGTGTGCTCCTGAAGTCCTCTATGGGCTCTGCTGTTTGTGCTCCCACGTAACCTTCCTGCCTCCCTCCTCCTTCCCTCCCTCTGTGCCTGCTGGTCCGGAGCTCTCTGCTTGCTATCCTCGAGCTCAGCAGCCTCTCTGCACCCTTGGCCCTCCCTCCTTTGCTTCCCTCTCAATCATGGCTTGAGCAGTTATAACGCTGGGATGCAGGGTTATCCTTGGCACAGAGTCACAGCTGGATGCCTCTGCTTCTTAGCTGTAGCTTTGCAATGAGGTTTTTTGGTACATTGCTAACAAATGGCAGAATAAGGAAAAATACACATATGCCCTTGCTGGGAAGCAGATTCCCCTAGAGCTAGGCTTGGTTGGATACCAGCTCTTAATAAGCCCTGGTATGACCTGCTGGTCTCTATGGCCAGAGCTTATGCAAACCTCTGGTGTTGTCTTCCCCTGCCACATCTCAACGGTACTGTGCTGAGAAGAGTGGGGCAGAGCTCCCAGCCCCTGCCATCCCACAGCACTGGCATCTGATGGTAGGTTGGGCTCCCTTGCACTGATATAACCCCAATTCTGGCCGAATTCCTACCAAATTCCAGCCCAATCGGTGTTGCCAGGGGTTAACTTCATATTCAAGAGGAAATGCTGCAGCTTTCCTAAGCCAGATACTGTAGCGTAGATTTGAAGACCTGAGATATTCTGATGAGCCTGGAAGATGATAACCAGCTGGCTGGTTATCATCTTGCTTCGGAGGGCTGAAGCAAGCACATGTAATAGATATGGCACCGTTATTGTTGTTAGCAATACAAGTATGCTTTTACTTATTACTTGGTGAGTATCCCATTGGAAGCATCCATATTTAATTAGCATTGATTCTTTTTGAGTGAATTGATCTAAACCCCCAGGTGATGGAGGTGATGTCTCTTGCCCAGACAGTGAGTATCACATAGCCAGCCATTCACTTCGTCAGCAAGAACACTAATTCTGTGTAGGATGGAAAAGTTATGCTTCTTGTATTGGAAATGCTGCCTTCAGCCTACTGCTGGTAAGTGGGTGGGTAAGGCTTGGCAGGGAGCAGATTGCAAGTGATGTCTTTTTAGAGAGGAGGATGCAGGATACTGACTGGTCCTTGTATAGAGGAGGCTCAGTCCAGGAGTATCCTTTCTTTGGGGATTGTTCTGGGATTAGTTTTAATGTGGAAGGGATTGAGCCTGCTGTTCTGGTCAAAATACTCTGGGAATTTGTGAGCTACAAGGCTGGTAGGGGTAGGGGGAAAAGTTGGAAGGGTCCCATCTCTATGGTCTTTTCCTGGTTTGCAGAGGTGAGAAGAGATGAAGTCTCTGATACCTTGACAGAGGGGTGCCAGAGAAGGGGCAAACCAAACGACTGATGCCCCAAAGCAACACATGCTTGTAAGGAGCTGTTTGAGTGGGATGCGCTCTGGGTTTTCAAGCTTTCCCTATGCAAAGGATTTTAGTGGTCTGTGCTTTGAGGAGATGGGATACTTACCCATTGCACAAGCAGAGCTTCTTCCCTTCAAATCCCTGTATCCATGGAGCTCAAGGTAACTCAACACCATGGCGAGGATACTGGGAATGTCCATCGGTTGCTGAAGGAGAGACAAAATGTGCATCTCCAAGGCTGTATCTTTCCCTCCAAGTGGATGAGAGCGTGTTGGTTGCCCAAACCAAGATTCATAATAGTCCATCCACTCTCCTTATTGTTCCTAGGAATGACTTCTCTGTTAAGCACTTGTGATGTTACTGAGCCCTTGAGAGCCCAGGAGCATCTGCAAGTATCCAGCGTTGCTGGATAAAAACAGGGAATTTCAGGTCTTTAGGCAGAGCCAGAGCTGTATCTCTCCCCTTTTACAGGAGCTGCCTGCCTTGTAAGACACTTGTAGGACTCTGGCTCCAACAAAGCCATTGATCTAGGGAAGACGGGTGATGCAATGTATGTGTTGTTACAGATATACGGATCTGTCACTGCTGCTTGCCATGGGCTCTCTTCCCAGTTTGTGTTCCCTTGTCCAGGCTGCTGGGTGGCTGGCTTTATCTCTTTGAAGAAAGCTGGGGCTCCTTAGGTGAGGGTTACAGGCATAGGGATGCCCCAAATGCCTTTATGTTCCTACAGGATGGCTTGTCAGTGGTGACCTTTGGCAACCTGTCACTAGCCATTTGGCTAGACTTAAGATTGTGTTACAGCAAGGCAAAGTGTTCAGGTTGCCTAAAAGTAGCTCAGCAAAACCTCTCGAAAGCTCAGCTTTTCCCTGGTTCCCCTCATTCTGGGTAGTCCTTGACCTGCTGCTCTGTTCCTGGTAAGAAGGGAAGTGAGAAGAAGGCATTAAGATTCAGACGCTCCATGGGCAAGGAGCAAATTGAGCTCTCTTTCAACTCATACCATGAGCAGTGTAATGAATGCAGAATGGCAAAGTTGGGTTTATCTGCCTCTGCTCCCCCCTCTGCCAGCTCAGGCTGCATTTCCTTGCCTGAAAGCAAACTCTGGTTGTCAAAGAACTGACCAGGGGCTGGTGCAGGCAGANGCAGAATGGCAAAGTTGGGTTTATCTGCCTCTGCTCCCCCCTCTGCCAGCTCAGGCTGCATTTCCTTGCCTGAAAGCAAACTCTGGTTGTCAAAGAACTGACCAGGGGCTGGTGCAGGCAGAGCAGATGAACCATGGATGGAGCTTAGCTCAGTGTTTGTCTCCTCATGGTAACTTGGCCTGTTGTGGTCTCTTTTTCTCTGGGTCTTCGACAACTAAGGAATCAATATATGGGAAGAGACCTTCTGAATTTGACTTATCCAACCCCCATGGGCACTTTTGATGCATGGTTAAGTTAGATATTAAATTAGGTTGATCAAGGCTGGACATCTGGAGAAACCAAAAGGAGAAGAAGTAGCTGTGATTGAATCACTTTGTATTTCGGTCTCTTAAATCTACTAATGTAATTTGTTTCTCCCCAAGGCCATTATGTGGACAGCTGTGGACAGCTTGATCATGAAGAAATACAAGGAGGAGGACACCGTAGACATCACTGGATCCATAGAAACTCCTCATGCTAGGAGGACTGAGGAATCTCAGGTAAGAACAAAGTGTTTGAGACCCAACTGCAAGCTTGTGATATGGTCTGTGTGCTTTACTACAGCATAACATCATGTTGCCTAGACCTAGGGTGGTGCTTCATGAATGTGGGTGATGACCCTGCTAAGTCAAACTGACTTCCCATGCTTGCAGCTCAGGTCAATAGAGGGCTGTTTCCTGGGAGGATCTTGTCCTGTGAGCAATACCACAGCCTGTGAAGCATTGCTGAAATACTAGACTCGTATATAATAGAACCATAGAATGGTTAGGGTTAGAAAGGACCTTAACCAGTTCCAGCCCCCCTGCCATGGGCAGGGGTGCCTCACACTAGACCGTGTTGCCCATATTGCCCTGAATGATGACAGTATCTTGTGGGAGGTGCTTTTGCACTAACCTGGGTGGGATTGTTGGATTGGCAGCTGAAGCTGGTGCATATCTACACTGTTTCTCTCAACTTTCCTTGTTTTAATAGTAATGAATCTTGGCTTAGAGCTTGCTTTCCCTACTGGTATTGATAGAATCCATTCATTTAGAGGCTAAGGTCTAGCTGGGAATCCCTGTTTTGTCAGCATTTGGTACTTCTTCAGCCAGGTGATGGCCCCTTAGCTGTAGAAAGCTGTATTTTGTGCAGTGTGAGCTTAAGTTATGGTTGGAAGGAATTCTCCAGCCCCAGGAGATGTTCGTGTCAATGACGCACAGTGTGAGCAGGTGGTGTTTGTGCTTCTCATTGACTTTTGGGCAGAGATCACAACCTGAGTCACTGGCTTGAATTCCCTTCCTTCCCCTGGCACCCAGACCTGGTTTCCAAGTGCTCTGTGTACAACTGTTGGTACCCTGCAGCTCACTGGCAAGGCTCGCTGTGATAAGAGCTTCTGGCATCACAGGCTGGCTCCAGGAGCAGCTTCTGCTGAGGGATTTAGGATGTACAGAAGTATCTTTTGCTCTCTGATAGCTCTTTGATAGAGTAACTCCGGTTTTGTGCTGGGCCAGATGGCCTGTTACTGGTGACATTAAAGCACACACAGAGGTGATAGTGTTTAAGGGTGTGCTTGGCAGCCTGCACCATGGATTCTGTGTCTGAAGGGCACAGTGGGGAAGCATCCGCTGCTCCTTAGGATGCAGTGTCAGAGGAGGCAGGGAGGGCAGGCAGATGTGAGCAGCTGCCGAGCCAAGTGAATCACTCTTCCTGGCCTTGCCTCCAGATAAACAGTGGTAGCTTGGCAAGGTCTCTAGGAACATGCAGCTTCCCAAGTGGTGTGTGTGGTGGCAAACCTTTTCCCTCCTCTCTCCAAAACCATACAAGTGGCCTGAGCTGGGCAGTATCAGTGTGACTCGATGGTTATGCATTGAAGCCAAGAACTCATGCCTAAGACATGAAGATGGATTAACTCTGGGTGTGAACTTGTCCCTGGTTATAGCACAGTCTGGGTTCCTTGGTTGTGATTGATGTTTGAGAGTGGTGCTTCCTTAGAGGAGCTAGCTTGGAGGTCTGCTCAAAGTGTAAAGCTGATGGTAAAGATCTTACTCACTGGATGTGCTGGTGCATTTGTGAAGGTTTAAGATAGCTAGAATTACAGCAGATTGGAAGAAGGAGGTGACATCTCTGGTTGAGACACCAGCTTCCTTACAGCATCTAGTCTCATAGATGGTGTTGCAATTACTGGTCCCCTGTGGAAATGAAGCTGCTCCACCAAAGAGGGGGCCCAAGAGTTTTGTGGCCTCTAGCTCAGTTTCACATAGTCTGAAGGGAAGATACACGTTAATCCCCAGAAGCTAGGAAAGCCTCTTCTGGCAGCTCAACCAGATGGGTTGTTTCAAACGATAGGAACAACCCCTGCAGTCTGACTCCTGCTGTCCAAGGCTTCTCCCATCTTCCAAGCACTTGAATCCTTTTCTCAGACCATGTTTTGCTGAGGTCTTCAATGTGCAGGTCATCTGTCCGCCTTGAAATCCTCCAATCCATCTACTCTGGTAATGGAGCTACTAAGGGGACCAGCTCCTACCTGGAGCAGCCTATGAGGAGTGCCTCCTTCTTGCTCAGATATGTTCCTGTGCCTCCAGCCCAACAAATAGTTTGGGCAGAGAAGGAAGCTAATGAGGAAATACAGAAGTGGGTGACCTGCTTTTCCAGCTCTGTTTCTTGGCATTGGGCTTTGAGGTGTAGCTCCTACTTCACATGTCAACTTCTTAGGCTATGAATTAAAGGTGATGTTGGCTGGCTGAGCCCTCCAGTTGGATTGATTGGAACAAGTCCAGAGGAGGCCACGAGGATGATCAGGGACTGGAGCATCTCCCATATGAAAA
>NDXB01005021.1:0-11346 GCA_002631895.1 Agapornis roseicollis
AGCGTATCCACCGAACCACACAGCTTGGTGTCATCGGCAAACTTGCTGAGGGTGCGCTCAATCTCACTGTCCATGTCAGAGATGAAGATGTTGAACAAGACCGGTCCCAACACTGAACCCTGAGGGACACCACTCGTTACTGGTCTCCAGCCATTGAGCCATTGACCACAACTCCTTGTGTGTGGCCATCCAGACAGTTCTATATATATTTGGGCTAAGCTGGTAGTTGTCCATAGCTACAAAAGAGGGTTCAGAGGTTTGATCCCCAGCATTAGGCTTGATTTTCAGAAGACTTGCTTTTTTCAGTTACCTGTAGGTTCTTATTCCTGTCTTATGCCAAGTACATTCTCCCCTCGCCCCCTACCCCTCTGGCAATGACCTATGTTGCTGAGAAGAAAGATATAAAACTACTAATGTATTTTTTAATGTGTTTTTATCTGTAGTAATATCTGTGTGATCATAACTTGAGCATGGAGTCACTAAAAATAAAAGAAATCCCTATATTCTATAATGCCTCTCAAGCCAGACTGATCTAATTTCCTTGCATAGTTTACCTGTTCACCTTCCTTCCTTCCTTCCTGCCCCAGTACCTTCCATAATGTAACGCCCCAGAGACGAGCTGCCTGCTAAGCCCTGGCTCTCCATTGTGTGCTGGAGGCACGATTGTACAGCATCTCTGCATTTTTCCTGTGTTTTTCATGTGTATCCATCACTATTCTAGGAGTACTTCTCCCCTTCTAGTCTGCATAGCCCTGACTCTAACAAATATCCTTCATATGGTAGCTACCTCCAAACAACTGATGTTTCCTCTTTACTGCCATATGAACTGCCTGCTCTGAAGTAGACTTTGTGTCAGCCATATCTTTTTCATAAGCACCCTGAAAACCAGGATTCCAACATCTTTGGTGCCCATGACAGGAAGATGATGTGTGATTCCCATCCAATAGTCATTCCTCATAGCAGGCAAGGTGGTGGTGCTGCCATCTTTGCCACCACTGGTACACACCAGGCTACATTTATGGGAGTTGTGATGAAGCTTAACAGAGATATGAAGGTGTCTGCAGTATCTGTGTGGCCATTGACTCCTCTAATATCCACTGAGGCCTCTTGCAGAAAACTATTGCCTGTATTTCTAGCTGTGCTGAGGTGTAGTGTGAATGGTGTACCAGTTCTACTGAAGGGTTGTTTACGTGGCTCTGCAATCTCATAGGTCCTGTAACTGCTATAGCATCATTGCCGGTAAGCTTTTTTGGGAGCGCAAATCTCTTCTCAATAAGGTGAAGAGTTTGGATTCTTTTTAGTCTTTGTCCCAGTCTTGGTATTTCCAAGGAGTTGTAGTAGATGATGCTTCTGTAGGCTTTGAAGGTAATTGATGTTTGTATCAAAATCAGACATGACACTGCAGTGAAGGATTCTGCTGTGTGAAATTCTCTTTCCCCTTGACCTGAGTTCCCCAATCTAATACCATACATTCTAGACAAGGTATGTAATTGCTCTCAGCTATGTTTTTGAGTGTTGTTTGAAAATAAAGAATTTGGGGTTAGCTGTCCTTTGAGTGTCAGTTGAAGATATGCAAAAAAGGACCTGCTTATATCCTCTGGTTTAGGTTGCTTCCCTTGGTGGGTTTTTTCCTTTTATTTTTTTAATTTAAAGTATTTGTTATTTTTTGCCTAATGCTGGAAGTGAAATAATAAATAGCTTTTGCATGGCTCATGTTCCAACACTTGTTAGCTTCTGTTTCTGACTCTTACAGGCATTTTCATTCCTTAAAAGTTCTTTTCCTTAAAAGTTAAATTCCTTTGGTCTTCAATCTATAATTCTGCCTATCTGCTGTACCTACTAGTCGCCTAATCCTTAAATCTCCGCATCAGACAAACTCCCACTGTGGTTTTATGGAAGCTTTTCTTGCATTAAGACTACTCAATTAGGCAGAAAACACTCTGTAAACAAACACATAATGCCCTTCCTCATTGTAACAAGACTCACAAAGCAAGGATCTCACTGGGATTCTCTCATCTTTCTTGACCGATTTTGAATTTACAATGGTTTAGTACTGGACTTTAGAGATGCTGATTTCTGGTCTTCAGTACAAACTTAATGACAAAACATTGTTGACTATGAATAGGCTGCTTCACTAGAATCAGCCTGTCCAGAGAACAGCTGGCTACAGCTGCAAAAGTCCAGTCCTGTGCTGAAAATAACTTGTACAGTGAGAACCCTTGCTTCATTTGCTAAAGATATGCTCAACAGAAAATTTAGCTGAAGGTTACAAAATTCAAGAACTTCACTCTGAACAATTTGAGATGTGAGTTTATGTCAGTCCAGACTTGTGATTGCCAGTGGAATAAACAGCACTAGCACAAAGTCAGCCTCCAGGTTCTGGGGTTTTGAAAATAAACTGACAGAGAAACAGAATGGATTTCAACCCATTACAGTCCAGAGGGGACCAAACAATCTTTTAACAGAACATTCTTGCAACCTTTGAAGACTTCACTGTGACCCCTGTACGACAGCAGGTAATTTTTTCATTACCCTTAAGCATATGGACAACATTTAGCATACGAACAACATTTAGCATACAAGCAAAATGCAAAACTTTATTGTAAAATTCAGCAGCTGTTTTGCTTGCTAGAAATGTTTCCATTGGTTTTGTCAAAATCATTAAAGAAGCGAAGTGTTTCTTTAAAAACACCTTCCCTGGTATAAATGACTGCTCTTCCAATTTCTCCTTCTGCCTCTTGGACGTAACTATGGAGGCCTGGACCTCTCGTCTGAACATGCGCTCCTCCTGCCAGAGTGTCTACTCTGGGCACACTCTGTCTCTTTGTATTTTAGCAACTCTTCTGAAGTTTTAAAGTGTTTATCTTACACAGCTGAAAGTCTCCTTCTGTTTCTTGAGCTCTACACTGGAATGCAGTGGAAGAGACCCAGGGCCTGTGGCCATCCAGATTAGAGTTTTTTGTAATAAGGTCCCTATATGGTTTTGTTAGAGACTTCAGCTCTGTCTCTGTCTGTCTCTGCTCCTTGTTTGGGAGGCTAGTGGGAGGAGAAGAGCTGAAGGGGCTATATAATCTCAGAGCTTTCAGATACAGAGTGCACCATCCTAGAGCAGCTATTCCCAGCCAAGCACTGTCAGGGTAAGTGGCACAGAACCAGTAGCATGATTTACAGATTACTGGAGGACTTCAATTAAACAGTGTCAAATGGAAGCAATTCAGGAGGATGTACTGCTGTGCTGTAGTTTGCTTAAGCAAACTTGTTAGAATTGAACTGATGATAAAAATGCTTGTAGTAGCTATACTGAGTTGTTTTTATTTTATACCACATCTGAAAGTGAAGGATTTCTACCTGATGATTTTGCTGATTCCACCAGCACTCCAGCAACTGTGTAAAGACATAGTCTGTGTAATGCCACAGCTGGAATTACAGATGTATTCATATTTAAATGGACCTGTGTTAGTCTGGGACAGAACAGAGTTCCTGGAGGGGTATGTAGTAGTGCTTCTCAGCAGGTTTACTTCAGTGCCCTTAACTTAGTGTAATGTGACGTGAGTGTACTGGGGAATGTGACTGCAAGAAGAGCTGGGATGTATGCAAATCAGCAGTACCTAATGTGTATGTGTGTGTATTTTTCCTTGTCTTGTATATGAAACTACTGTTCTGTAAAATGCCAAACATTTCATTGAGGAACAGACTACACAGTATTTCTTGTGGGGCTGGAGTTCTCTTAATAGCATGTTGTGGGTATTGATGAGGTGATTGGTTATCTTTAGATGTAAAGCAGGTAGAAGAAGCTAAATACTGTATTAATTACTTGGGAGAAAAAATCCTTTCTGCCATAGTACTGAGAGACATTTACCACTGTAAAATGTTGCTACTGCATGCCATGGCAGTCCTGAGCTGTTAACTCACTGGCTGGCAGCAGAGCACTGTCTGAAATCATTCAGCTTTGATTTTTCAACTTTTTGCTCTTTATTACTAAATATGGTTTTCATTTAGAGTCCACTAAGCTCAGAAATGTAGCCTTTCCTGCCCCCTTCTTTCCCCTCCCCCAAGTGATTTTTGGCATTGCATTAGCTGCATTGGTTTGAGCAAAACCCCTGACCTCGAACTCTGTTCCAAAAACAGACGGTTGAGAAGCCTATTTCCTAATTAGGAAATAGTTTGTCCAAACCAGTCTGTTCATTCATGTTAGATAACAATTGTACTCCATTCAGTAAATGTTTGGATATATAAAGCTTGTTTTCCCAGGAGTTTAATAAATGCAAAAATTGCAACTTACTTTCCTTTCCCAATATTGATGATAAAATATCTGGAGTACATCAAGTTAGATTTCCCTGTTCTTCTCTTCTCCTGGGAGCTATGCACAAGCAACCTGCAGAACCAGGGCTGCGGCCATGTCTTGTGGCTGTCTGGCTTGAGAGAGACAGTGAGTCTCAAAGGAAGGTCATATGGTCCATACTTGTCCCATCCATTGTAGAGGCTAAACAGGTTGTTGCTCATCGGCCATGGCTCTTGATCACCCCATTCCCACTTCAACCTGAATTTTCAGTATTCCTGCGGCAGAAGGTTTTGGAGACTGCATGCGGAGTCAGCTGGTCTGTGGATGACAGCTGTCTCCTTTAGCTGTTAACACATTGCAATTTGTTGAATTCTACATGGAAGCCTGGGCTCAGAGTTAGCCAAATGATTCCCTAGCACACTATAAATTGTGAGCAAATAGTTCTTCTTGAGTCCTGGTATTCAGTGCTTGTTTCTGTAATTCACTTTAATACAAAGCCTTCAAAACATTTTTATTACCCATATCATCTTCCTCTTGCCAGAGGAGGAAAACAATTTCTTTTTACTGAGACAAGGAGCCAACATAAATTACTTTGAAACTCTACAAATGCGGTTTATTAGCTGTTTTCAAATGGTGGCACAGCATATGCTATGGCCTGCTTTTAAAACACATACTGTTCCTGCCTACACTTTAGAGGTGGGTTATCTTTACTAAGTGACTAGTGGAGAGTTGGAAAAGGCTTTCAAATTTTTTTTTTATTTTTTTTTTTTTTAACTGGGAATATTTCTTCTTGTTTAGAAGGTTAAACGTAAACTTATTTGGCCATCTTCACTCAGTGGGTTACTGGAAAACATCCCTGGTACATGCATAACATCAAATTTGATTAGTTTTTGGGAAGTCCAAGACTGAATGGGGAAGCCTGAAGTGCTCTTACCTTTGACAGCTTTCCACATGTGTGAGGACTTCGTCAGGGTGATAGAAGAGCAGGTGAAGTTGTGCTGAATCTGATGCAAAGGGATCTTTGTTTTTGCAGCTGCCAGCCCAGTGTCCTCTTTTATCTCCCACCCCAGCCATGGATTTCTGTGGCCAAATTTAGATAAACATTTGCTCTGTCTGCCCATGCCACAGGACTCGAATTCTCCTCTGGAATCCTATGGATAATCTTTACTGTATACATCCCTCCGGCAGATGTGGTCAAAACCTCTCATGGTTTCCAAAGAAAGCCCATTTCTTCATATGGTCAGGCGGGGACCTGGTGGTTGCCAAACTGGTGCCTCTCTTTGCTGGTGCTGGTTGCTTTCAGACAGCCATCTCTGTCTTCAAGGGTGGGTCTGCTACCTGAATATGGGGCTTTGGGGGGGCTGAGTATTTTTAATTGTTTGGGGTTTGGGTTTTTGTTTGTTTGTTTGTTTGTTTTGTTTTTAAATTCTTTCCTGCTGTTTTCATAGGGCTGTTTTCTGTCTGGAGGGCCTGAGGACATTGACGTAGAAGATGTGTGAGGAAGAGGACAGCACTGCCCTTGTTTGTGACAATGGGTCAGGGCTCTGTAAAGCCGGCTTCGCTGGGGATGATGCTCCAAGAGCAGTTTTCCCTTCCATTGTGGGTCGTCCCAGGCACCAGGTGATGAACTGCTTTGGTTATTCCATGTAAGGCTTGTAGAAAGTTTTGTTGTACCAGAGCCACCTTTTGTGTGTCTGGGGCTGGGTGATCTGTGTAACAGTATTTCCAGGCAAAATAAATCCAGAGTGAACTCACCTGAGTCAAAGCAGGTCTCTTGCCTTGTGAGAGGAATCCTTCCAAAACTTTTCACTCTCTTCTATGCTCTCCTTTTCCTGGCCATTAATTTTGGATCACCCAGAGAACTTGGTAAATAAAACTAGTTAAAAAACTAAACCAAACCAAAAAGCCCAACACAGAAGTATCTGGAAATTTTGACTGCCCTAAAAGCTGATGATAGGCGATGTGTGAAAAACTGAAGGAGGAAGGAGAAGTTTTCAGTCAGCTTCCTATCAACCTTCCTGACTTTATTCATCTAACTGTATCATAAATGAGCACCTGCCTAGGGTTGGCTTGTTTAGCTTCAAGGTTTACATTTGAGTGTATTATACATTCCCCTCAGTTTTAATAGTTGGCAAAATGCATTTATTATCTGAGCTGTTAATAGGGAGTTTCTGAGCCAGATCATCATCAGTATGAACTAGAGCAGCTTGGCTAAGCCACAACAAACTAATCCGCTTAATTGTTTCTATGCCAATCAAGGCTCTGGTGAAGTGGAAGAGGTAACTGTAAAATGCAGCACTTGGTATATCCAGCAAAAGCACTTTAAGTTCTTCAGGAGCTTTCAGTATAGTAGCTGGGGCTGGAGGTGTAATTGAGGCCTCTGGGTGTTACCAGAATTTAAAAAAACATATTCAAGCACCAGCTTCTGAAGACAGTGTAAATGCTGTTAACTGCTCCAGCAGTACCATCACAGTGGAAACAAATACAGGTTTTTAAAACCTTTCTTTCCTGATCATGTATCAAATACACTATTAGTCTCCTGAAGGATTTTACCACCAAAAATTGCAAATCCAACTTGTCTTTTTTAAAGACAGTGTTAGTGATGCCAAGATTTGGAGTTCATAATGACTTAGTTCTGATAAGAGTATTATGCACTCGAAGCATCCTACTACATACTATTTTTTTCCCAGTATTTCTGACTTTAACATGAAGACTAGTGTATATCCATATTTTCCAGCTTCTGGTCCATGGACCACCTCTACAGGATCCATAAAAATATCTAAAAAGACACCTGTAGCAGTAGATTTAAATTGTCTGTCTCTAATGACAATATTATAGTATTTAAAAAATAGGTTGAAAAATGTTGAAATTGAAGCTTTGGGAAATGTGAATTGTGTATCGCTCTGACTTGACCCTTAGATGGCACAACATACTTTCTGCTTTTACTCCACTTTGTTATAGTTTAGTAGACAGTTCATCCCGAAATAGTAGCAAATATTAACCTTGTATTTCCACTTTATCTTGATGCATTTAAAACTGTACTTGTTCTGTTAACTTAAGCTGTAGTGGAAACATGAGCTGCAGAGTTCTAAATGAACTAAACATTTAATTTTGTCAATTAAAGAACAATAAGTTACTCTCCATTCATTAGTATTCGTAAAGTATTTAGTAACTGGAATAACTGGCAACTGGATTTATTTCACAGCTAATGTTGTATCTACTTTGTGACACCTCTCCTTGAGAGACTAACTCCATTTGTGTTATTTTATAGGGTGTGATGGTTGGTATGGGTCAAAAAGACAGCTACGTAGGTGATGAGGCTCAAAGCAAGAGAGGAATCCTGACCTTGAAATACCCCATAGAACACGGCATCATCACAAACTGGGATGACATGGAGAAGGTATTTCAGCTTTAAAAAGTTGATGTGTGCTACTGGTAAACAGAACTCCGTGAACCAAATGTTTATAGAATACCCACTAAATTTTAGATGAAAGCATCATGTTATCAAGTATGGTTTGATGAGAAGCTTACTAACAGCAAAGGTTAACTTGCACCTAAAGCTGAAGTATCACTAGGCATTTCAGAGCCAGTGTTTGGTTGAAAGGCTTCCAGAGCTGTGTTTATTTATGGTCACAGCCTGTAGGGTTGATATAATTTCTAAGATGGCATCTCTGTTCTATTATGCTGTGGAAATAAGAATATTTGAAACAGTTGGGATATCAAAACATACTGCAAGTGTGTGGAGTCACACAGAACTCACTGACTCTTTTACCTGGGAGCAAAACCTTTCAGATGCCTAACATGTCCCTCATCACTGTCAGCTTGAAAACAAGCTTAGAACAACTTTCTTGGTCTTTAGAAGGTCTGATGGTTTTACTTCTTGCTGGTTTATTAACCTCCTCAGTGCACTTCACTTGGCATCAGAATTTTATAGCTGGTAGGAATAATTTGTGCAGAAGTGATAAACACAAGCTGACTTTCATCCTCACAAAATACTTGACTTCATTTCTTTTTATGAATTCCTGGGTTGGCCTCTACAAACCAAAAGATGAAACTGTCTTCAAGAGGCATATTATCTACTGAATCCTACTACATAGGTCTGCATATGTTCTAAAGCTGTTCTGGAACTTTCATTCATTATTGAAATAGTGTTGCTGCAATCACTGCTGTCTTGCTCTGTCTCTTCTATTGTTAGAGTAACAGTTATTTTCATTAACTTAAGTGACCTTAAAATAAGTCATATATTACTAGCAGTAAAATCCGAGGATAGTGCTTTTCTTTCTACAGTTACTTTGGTAATCTCTATGAAGGGTATAAGAACAACAGCATGAGAAACATTACTAGCCTATATCTAAGGGTTTAAGCAGAGAGCTGGAGCACAATACCTGTCTGAAAGTAATTCTGAGCAGCCGGCTGATGGTGTTTCTTTCCTTTGGCTTCTCCCATTGTTCTCAGATCTGGCATCACTCTTTCTATAATGAGCTCCGTGTTGCACCTGAAGAGCACCCAACTCTGCTGACTGAAGCACCACTGAATCCCAAAGCCAATCGAGAGAAAATGACCCAGGTAAGCTCACACTAAGGATGTGGAGTAACTCCAGCTTTGTGAATTCAACAGGATGTGAGGTTCATTATTTCAGTTAGTCATGCTCTCCAGTAGTCTGTTTCTCTTGGTTATGGAAGATGCAAAGTGAATAGTGATTACCTGTCATATCTGAATTATTATTATTTACTTTAGAAAAACAGTGTATCTGCTTTGAATGTGAGTACTTCAGCCTGTCCACACTTCATGTCATCTTAATCTGTTTTTATGGCCATTCCTATTACAAAATTATCTGTATGTTGTGGTTTAAGCCGACAGACTCTGGCTAGCTCCGTCGGTAGAGCATGCGACTCTTAATTCAGGGTCGTGGATTCGAGCTCCACGTTGGGTGCCAAAAAGAACTGTTGTGGTTTAAGCGCAGCCAGCAACCCAGAACCACTCAGCCACTTGCTCACTCCCCCCTCTCCCTTCTTCCTCCCCCCATCTCCTAGAGGGATGAGGAAGAAAATCAAAAGAATGTAACTCCCATGGGCTGAGATAAGAACACTCCAGTAACTAAGGTATAACACAAATCACTGCTGCTACCAACAATAATAATGATAAGGGAAATAACAAGGGAAGAGAATACAACCGCTTACCACCTGCCAACTGATACTCAGCCTGACCCGAGCAGTGATCTAGCCCTTCTGGGTAACTGCCCCCAGTTTATATAGCAGGCATGATGTGCTGTGGTATGGAATACCTCTTTGGCTAGTTTGGGTCAGGTGTCCTGTCTCTGCTTCCTTCTGGCTTCCCCTCCTCCCTGGCAGAGCTTGAGACTCACAAAGTCCTTGGTCAGACTAAACATTTGAGCAGTAACTAAAACCATCGGTGTTATCAGCACTGTTCTCCGGCTGAAAGTCAAAAACACAGCACTGCAGCAGCTACTAAGATGGAGAAAAATGACTGCTACTGCTGAACCCAGGACACTGTAATATGTACATATGTTAAGGATACAGACCAGGTACAGGGAGGTATCTTGTAGGACAAATATTTTTTGATTTAGAGTTTGTACTTTCCTTCTTTGTTATTACCAACCATCAAGAAATATAGATAACCTTGTCTTCACCCTCTCAGTAAAGTGCTTCGAATAAGCAAAACCCTGTAGTGTTAAAAACAATTATTTTAATTGCATTTCAGATTATGTTTGAGACTTTCAATGTTCCAGCCATGTACGTGGCTATTCAAGCTGTCCTATCCCTCTATGCTTCTGGACGTACCACAGGTAGGCCTCTTGAGGAACATGTTGTAGATGTTTGAAATGGTTAAGTGTGTTGACATCCACCTGGGAATGAAACGTGTGTTATTTTGTCACAGGTATTGTGCTTGACTCTGGAGATGGTGTCACGCACAATGTGCCAATTTATGAGGGCTATGCCTTGCCGCATGCCATCATGCGCCTGGACCTCGCTGGCCGTGACCTGACAGACTACCTCATGAAAATCCTGACGGAGCGTGGCTACTCCTTTGTGACCACAGGTAAGGACATGCTGCTTTCTGAGGAGGGGAGTTGTTTAATGTACGTTTTTAGTGGCCTTAGAAGGACTAGCAGTGGTTCCGCAGCTGAATAGACACAAGAAGGAAACCAACAGGAAAGTCCTCTGTAAGATTAGCAGATGACATGTTTAGAAAAAGGGGAAGGTGTTGGAGGATGAAAGGGAACAACTTGTCAATATGTCTGTGTGCTTCCTGAATACCATTCTAAAGACTAAATCCTCCTGACAGCGGAGCGTGAAATTGTCCGTGACATCAAGGAGAAACTGTGTTATGTGGCCCTGGACTTCGAAAATGAGATGGCCACTGCTGCCTCTTCCTCCTCTCTGGAAAAAAGCTATGAACTTCCTGATGGTCAGGTGATCACCATTGGAAATGAACGCTTCCGCTGCCCAGAGACCCTCTTCCAGCCCTCCTTCATTGGTAGGTTGAATGATTGTTCTGCCTTCATAAACTGAACCTAAGGTTTCTATTTTGTTTGATTGTGTCCCATTGCTAACTCTATCCAACCTATAGACAAGTATGTCCTAGCACCCATTATAAAATAATTTCTTAGAACAGCACTATTAATATGGTAGGAGGAACTTTGGATAAAAAATAAGGCAAAATGCTTTCCCAGAATAAACCCTGAATGTTTACTCCTGGCTTCTGGCACTGGGTTTGTGCCATTTGCAGTTGGCAGCTACAAGAAGTGTGGTCACAAATTCACTTTTCTAAGTAGTGTGAGGATTGTGGGGGGGCAGGCAACACTACTTCTATGTTTCCCAAAGACCGCTCCAGCCATGAAGGTGAGTTTACAAAACGAGGTCACACAGAAACCCAGCGTCAGTCATGCCAGTCGGCAGAATTTCAGCTCAGAAATAGATGAAGTAGTTGCATAGTCAGAAGTATCAGGACACATTGTGACTGTTCTGTCTCTAGGTTGGCTCATTACATTAACAAGAAAAAAAAAAAAAGAAAAGAAAAAAAAAAAAAAAAAAAAAAAAATC
>NDXB01005021.1:13373-36324 GCA_002631895.1 Agapornis roseicollis
AAAAAAAAAAAAAAAGAAAAAAAAATAGAGAAAATAAACTGCATCTGTGGAGGTACCATTACAGCTGGGTTGAAGCTCCATCTTG
Source organism: Agapornis roseicollis (assembly GCA_002631895.1). Taxonomy (NCBI): domain Eukaryota; kingdom Metazoa; phylum Chordata; class Aves; order Psittaciformes; family Psittacidae; genus Agapornis; species Agapornis roseicollis. Next base: position 13,459 of record NDXB01005021.1, read on the forward strand.
TGACACAAACTTGCTACTACACTATATTGGGCTTAGAAAAAGGGGTTACCTTTCAGTCAATGATATCAATGCTAGAAAATGCTCAGCTATCAGGTTGCACATTGTCAAAGTTTAGCCTATGAAAACATTATAGTCGTCAAACAGAACCAGTTTCAATTTTTCCAAAGTTCTGGGCAGTACCAAAGGAGCATAACATGTGTTCGATATCAGGATGAGCATCTGCACTCTGCTTTGCATCTGCTCTATCCAGAAATAGTATCTATTCACACCACTTCTTAACTCACAGCTGTCACGCTGGAAATGCTAATTTCTTACAGTTTGTGCCCCAGAGGTGCATGATGTGTGCTACAACAATTCTGTGTGATTTCTTCAAAGAATCTGTTCATTTGGGAGCACATCTAAACACTAATTTTAGATTAAACATGTGACTTTCCTATCATATGTCCTCAGGGTGAGGGCAGCCTGTTATTTTTATGTTGTGATTTCTGCAAGTTCTAAAGGGTAATTAAGCTGGCTTAATACACTTTCTCTTCAAAACTAGGGTTTTTTTTATGGGTGCAGGGTAGAGAAGATAATTTAGACAGTTTCCTTTTTCTGTGATTTTTTTTCTGATTCCATTTATAGTCTTTAAATACATAAAAACCAATATTCAACTAGAAGTATATGCATAGCAGCTGATGCTAGTGATACTGGCTTAAAAGTATATACATGAAAAAAGAATTCACTGAGACAGATCTGGAAAAGGTCAGTTCTAAGGAACTTGCTGCAATCTGTATGTATTAGAGTTCAGGATAAAGGATGCTATTTATTTTTGTTACCTATTTTCCTGTCTAAACTCAATAATTTACCTCACTCCTCTGTTATGTGTTATCTTTCAAACTGTAAGCTTTTTGCAGCAGCACCTGTTATTTACCATGTCTGCATAACCCCTGGGTTCCAGATCTTGTCCAGCTTCTGACTGTTACCACATGTTTCAAACTGTTTTGTACTAACTATCTAAAGTACAGCCCATCTAGGTTCTTGGAACAGACACTAAATAAACTCTTGTAAGAGCAAATAACTTTGTATGGTTCTTCCTTCTAACTCTATCTACATCTTTTTATCTAACACTTGATTGATCCAAGGAATCCCTTTTGGGATAAGAACTTTATTTCAAATAAAGGTTTCTACTTCAGGGTCGCTGGAGAAGAAATATTTCCCGAGGGGACCCTGATGTACCTCTCATATTTCAAGATGTTACAATGGTCAGCTGTCAGGTAAAGGACTTGTGTTTTCCTAAGTATTTTCTGCTAATAACTTAGCCAAGAGATGAGCTACACAAGGATGGGACAGAGAAAAGGATGAAAAAAGAAAACAACCCAAAATGTTATATTTGTCTCTACTACATATAATGCAAAGCCACTGAAGCAGTGAAGAGATATAAGTAGCCAGAGGTCACAAAAAACCAACCACTTTTAAAAACCTCTAGTTCTCAGAAAGCAATTAATGCCAACATGTGACAGAAGTAAAATTATTTATTTCAACACAGTTGCTGTTGTTTGAAGTTATTTTTATTGTGGTTTATAGGTGAGATTTGTTTACAGATTCAGGGGTAATGCCACTGAAATCCACCTTCAAGGAGCAACAAAATAACTCTGAAAGAGGCTAGAGCAATAAATATCAAACCATTCAATCTAAAATGTATAAATATAAAATTCATTTCTGAAAATGTAGGAAAAACAGGGATCCATTTTTCTGTTCTGGCCATTTGTACAGTAACATAGTGATTGTCTGTCCGTATCACCTCAGATCCAGCACAATTATCTTTATGTCTTTCCCGACCACATGGGAACATGGCTGCAGAAGAAGTCAAACCATTAGTCACAAAAATAATTTTCAGTAAAGCAGCATAAGAGGGCTATAATTTCTTTTTCATTTTCTGAGCCTGCTTAATACTATGCCTATCTATCCAGCCTTGACTATACCTATCACTATGCCTGTTGACAGGCAAACCTGACCATCACAGGTATAGAATGCTGAATAAAGCAAGGACTACAACATCTAATCAGAACTAAATTAATAAAGATAATATTGTTCAGGGTTTAGCCTGTGAAACAGATTATAGTTCTGTGTGATCCTTTATGTATCACAGCATGTGATACCTCAGATGGAGAAGGAAGGTGGTGTGTGCTGCATTAGAAAAGCTGATGGGGGACAGCAGCAAGGAATGTGTAAACACTGTTGTTCTCCTGCAGTGGTTTCAGATGTGTCTGCCCATATAGTGGATTTTTTTTTTTAAGCATTTAGGACTAGATTGTGTCTTTAGAGGCTGTGATCTCACTGGTTTTGTTAGAATATTCATGGGTTTTGGGGATTGTACTTGAAAAGATATTTGTGTTCAATATACAATACCAGCAGTGTGTCTAATGATTATAAATCAGCTCAAATGGGCAGTAACTTCATTAATGAACTAAGTCTGTAAAGAGTCACTGAAAAAAGCCCCTCTGGAAAAAGAAGTCTTACATTTTTTCAGAGTTGGATGACCTTCTCATTATCCCTACAGTCAATAACAAAAGAAGAGAAGAAAACAAAGAACCCAAATTTCTTCTCCTTTTGAGGAGTAGTATTGATATTCTGAGAGTCCTTCAACAAAGAAGTCATTTCCAATGTTTTTCAGCATTACTTCTCTGTATCTGATAAATTTTGTTTGAGCTATATGGGATGTTCTGTATTTGAAGTGGGAGAATGAGTTTTCCTAAGAAAGAATCTTCATTATTCAATGGTAAAAATTGTTTTCTTCTGGATGACAGTGACATTTCTGATAATTCTAACTATACTATAGATACAGCATACTATGCTAATTAAAACATCAAAAGATATGGTAGTTACTGAGAAGCCAGTGGAAAATCATGGGCAATGAAGGAATTACGGGTAACATTATTAACATGGAGGAAAAACTACAAAGAAATCTAAACTGAAGCACATACAATTTCTGCTTGCAGCAGAACCATGGACAAGAATTTGAATAGTCAAAACCATGCTGGATTATATACTTACATTAAATAACCTAAGGTCCTTTGTATGTGGATGGAAACCTTTCTTTTTACAAGCAGAAACTTCTAGCATGCCAGCATTAGTAAGTCTGAAGATGCCGGTGCTGGAAAGCAAGAGGAGATTCCTGTTACATACTGTTCCTATAACAGATGTTCAAGGTTTCACATGCCAATTGCTTATTTTAACAGAAGGACAGCAGAATGGTATTCAGTGACCTTTGGTACACAGGAGGAAAGGCTGAGTTGGATTATTAGAAGTATTTGAAATCAAGGGAAGTTGTATTCTTGTAAAAGAAGACATGATGAGGGGAAGGGAAGACTGAAAAAAGGAAGTCACTGTACTGGAGCTATTCCCATTAGGCAGGTTAGGCTACTAAGGGCCGAGACTAATTCACGCAGAAAGATAGAAACCAGAAACTTGTGTTCAGGATTGCATTTCACTCACTGAACTCTAGAGGGAGAATTTTAAAATAGAGCAGCCTTTAAACCAGCTGTGTAAATGACTGGTCAGAGTACACATCCCATCCACTCTTGGGTAATTAAGTAACACAAAGTACTACAAAATGCACTGCTGCATACATATGACCTAAAACTGACTGTTAACTAAAATGTCAGAAACACCATCCTTCTGAGAAGAAAGTTAATACCTAATAACTACAGGACAGAACCTGGTTGGTAAATGTTACAGATAGTAGTAACAGGTTCCATTTGGTTACAGAGTTATCAGTATAAACTATGAAAGAAGTTTGGAAGACTGGAGATTAGAAAAGATATGCAGGTGTACTCTAGGTTACAAAGCCTAGTGTACTTGTCACTCAACCTTATTTAGAGCTGTGCTACCTGAATGGCCCATATAGGGAAACTAGGCAAGCAGAATGGGATTCACAGAAGTTATCTAGAAAGGTGGAAGGTCAGAAAGGAAGGCTGAAGAAATGCACCATCTAAAAAAATGAGTTAGCCCTGGGGTCTTGAAGTGCCAAGCACTCCAAAACAGAATCATGGAATTGTTGAGGTTGGAAGGAACCTCTATAGAACCTTAATACCCTGTTTCAGCAGAATCACCTTAAACAGATTACCCAGGACCATGCCCTGGTTTTGAGCATCTACAAGGATGTAGCCTTCACACCCTCTCTGGGCAAGCTGTTCCATTATAAACCTTCATATTAATACTTACATATTTTCATCTACTTTCCAGAAACGTATTGTTTGCATTTTATGAAGTACAAAAATAGGACTTTATAAAAAATGTGATCTTTACTTTTCTACTCCCCAAATTGCATTTTCCAGATCATCCTAAAGAAATGCATCTAACCCCACTACTTCCTTCATCAGATAGAATGAAGCTAGGTCTGTGGTAGGGCACTGACACTGAGGTCTCCAGAAGAACAGCTCCTGTCACTACTACTTGACTGAGCAGAGTATGAAAATAAATGAAATTTAAAACCTTGGAATGGGAAAGGAGGAGGAGGAGAGAGAAGCCATAAACAATACTGTGCATAGAGACTAATTGGAATGAAATCTAAGCAATCTAAAGAAAGCAAACTCACAATACAGTATTCCTGCCCTTCATCCTAGTTGACATGTGCTGTTTGCACTTGATCAGATTTTGCAATAAGGAACAGGGGAAAATATCTAAATATTAGTTAGAAAAATCAGAACTCACTCATTATGCTTTGGTGAACAAACAATTGCAATGGCCTCTGGCAACATTAGCTGATAAGAACAATGAGTATGAAGATCAACACTGGATAAGAATGCTGTTTGTGTTGGATGTGTCTACAAAAAGAAAAGGAAAACTCAACATCATGAAATACTTCGTACGAATCAAGGTTGATATACATTCAAGAAGGAACAATAATTTGTAACAAGTGAAAGCATCAGTACTTCCCCACATTGGTTTCTTAAATTTCTGTTAAACCAGATTCTACATTGTTAGGGTGGCTTTTCAGTATAAGATTTGTGGTGGCATATTCACAACCAGATGCACAAGCAATTTTCTGATCATGGGGGAAAAAAGGTGGAATGAGGAAGCACAAGACAAAGGCAAATGACACAATTGTCCAAAATCCCCAAGAGTGAAATTACTATAAAATTTGAACAGCACAATACTACCCTCCCCTCCCCTTTTGAATACAGTAGAAAATAAATGGCATTAGAAAGTAATAAAATACACCTAGGTCAACATAAACAGAAGTTGTACCAGCAAATGCAGGTCCATTGTGTGATCAGGACAGCTCAACTGCAATAAGAAACACTGTGGAGAACATTACTGCTCATTTACATGACAACAATGAGACTTAAGTGAGCAAATTAATCCCGATTATTCCAGTTATTTCTTTAGTTTGTTACTTCCAAGGGTTTTTTTCCACATAGTATGCAGAGCAAATATAGAAAAACTGGAATCTATTAGGCATACGTACATGGATCCAACCCAAAGTGAGAAGATCATATTGATCCTGAATACCAAATAACTCTTCCACGTTCTCCATGTCACAGTAGTCTGGTCCTGCAGATTGCTTTGGCACTATTACATGGGTGATAGTAAATTCATTATGTGTCTGTAAAACAAACATTGACTGTTTGAACAAATGAACTAATAAGTAAATGCTAAATCAGGATCTGAAAGATGTCAGCCTATCAGCTAAACCAAAGCAGTATAGCTCTGCTGATTCCAGTGCAGCTATACTGACTTACTGTGCCTGAAAACATGCTTTAACATTTTATCACGAAAACATACAGGGTAGTATTAGTAACAACACGAGATTGTTGTATTGCAATGTTCTCAGACATGAGTGTGAAAAGGTTGTCCTTTAAAATAACATGAAAAAAGAGGTTTGAGAATGCTATTATTATTTTCTGTGACACTTGTAACATCGCTACTCTTGCTATTCTTTCTCTTTATATGATTTAAATACACCTGAACATCAACTTTAAAATTCTATATATGCCAGCATCATCCGTGGCATGCTTCCTTGCTCTAAAAGGACATTAATTGTTATCTAGGTCAAAGGAAAATCAAAACAAACTAAAACAAACAAACCCAGCTTGAAAACCAGATATAGTACAGCTTGATGGGGGGAGGGATTTTCTTTTTGTTGTGCTGTTATGAAATTGATGACTACTGTAGATTCTAACAGTCTTTATATTTCATTGTCCTGCAACTAAACCTCACTTACCTTACATGAATGCCAGAGAAAGTACTAGAAAAAGCCTGTATTGTACAGCATATACAGCTGAAAAACTTGCTACCTTTTATAACAGCAGTGTACTTTGATCAGATGTTTTTCCAATAAGGCATGCCTAAACTGCTGAAGTGACCACTCAATTTATAATATGAAGTTAATTACACTAAAGACTAATTGTTTAGATCTGCTTTTGTTCTGAAATCAAGACATTACAGGAAAATACAGCACTATCAAATATGTCTTCCCCAAACAAATGTGAGGGTTAAACTGTACCAGTTTTCCACAGAGAATTCCACATGTCTCTATTCCTCTTAATGTATTTGCCTCTGCTAACAGCAGAAATTTGTGACAGAGATCCCTGGGCAAAATGACGCCTCTGAGTGCTTCTGCCAATTGAGCTGACAAAACAGAAAGTAAGAAAAGAGAGAAAAAGGCATTTGCAGCTTACACAGTGAAGTTCCTAAAAGTAAGGAAATATACACAGTTAAGAAAAATTATTAAAAGTGAAAGAATTATAATTCCAAATCACAGATTTCTAAAGAGAAGAAATCTATAGCACAATCACTTCACCCTAAATTCAGGTCACCAGCCCATAAAATAAGCCCACTACCCTGCTCCTGATGTGACAGTGAGCTGATACCCTCCCTGGCCAGGGCTTTCCAGGGTGAAGCCCTGCAGGTTCTGCTTTTTTTGTCTTGAAGTCCACAGCAAGATTTGGAGTTCATTACACAGGAACACTAAGGGTCGGTCCCCAGATCCATCTATTGGTACTTAAATGGAAAATGTGAAACTGTGCAACTAATCTCCTCTCTTAAAATGAAGAAACTATATGGAGCTGCTGTGTGGACATGAACCGGTTCATGCTTATTTCACTATGGACATCCTCACGGTGAATACATACGTAAGCATATGCAATATGTGCGCTGCTATAAATGGCAAAGAAGTAGATAAAAAAAAAATTGAATCTCTGCACTTACTCTGAACAGCACTTAAAGTAGCTGCTGGCTTTAGGACCCGGTTTACTGGAGGTGAATGTCCTGCGCAGCCAGATTTGCCGCTCCCCTCTTTTTTTTGAAGCAGTGTGGTAGATAGGGAGCTGTTGTCTGGTACAGAAATACAAGATAGCGTACTTCCATCTATCTGTTCAGACATAACCATGTTCTCTTTGATTTTCTGATCTCGAGCTTGTTCTTGCTTCTTAAGTTGATCCTCAAAGAATTGAAACTGTTCTGATTCAAGCTGCTGTTGCCTCATATGTGCGATCCGTTTTTTCTCTGCCTCTATTAGCTTTTGATGCTCTAGTTTCTTCAGAAATTCAGTTCTGCGCTTGTTCTGAAACATATGAAAAACAGTGACAGTCTCAAACAGTAAAAAAAAGCTACAAAAAACGAAGGGAAAGAAGCAATCTAATTATTGTTTAATAAAACTACCAAATCCTGTCATTAAAAACCAAGTCTTTTGAAATTTGCTGAACTGGCAAATACAACTATATCCCCAAATGTAGTAGGATATGGAGGGAAATACAGAAAGTAAGGAATTACTAACATGAAGTTTCCAATCTGCATATGTGTGCTGCATGCTGTTTTGTTTTTTCTTCAGCAGCTATAACACTGGCCTCATTTGCCATATATAAAGTCATCAGAACAAGACTTTTCAGAGCAATGATGGGAAAGAGACTAGACGGAAGAGTAAGCCCTTGCAATTTTTAATGCAACAAAAGATCTAAGAACACATGAGTCTTCTGGGTAGATTTCATAATCCATTTTGTTATCTGGTTTTGTTGCTTGTTGCTGCTGTTTGGATAAGTTGCTGTTTGGAAAAGTTGCTATTTGGATAAATTTCTTCTGCTACTTCCTTTCCTCAGCTTTCCCTGGATTGCTTAATCTGGCTTTGGTGCATAGCCTCCCCAGCCTCAGACACATTAGGTGGCTTCTCCACCCTGGCTAATGTGCGCTTGTCCCCAAGCCACCTGCTATTCCACAAACTGCAAGGGAAGCTTTGTGTTTTGACAGCCCTTCCTCCTCCCCATTAAAGGAGAACTTCAGGCATCTTCAGAAACAAATCTAAAAAAATCCCAAACCCACAACAAAGTCATCTCTTAAATGTCAGGAACAAAACAGAGCAGGAAAGAAAGCCTCAAGCTGATCAGTGACAGGAATATTGAGTCAATTTTTAGGGAAGGAAAGAAAAAGATGTTTTTTCCCAAATACTCTTTCCAAGACAAGCCTTTAAAACTACAGGTCCTGTTCTCAGTGACTTCAATACACAAAACACAAGTATTTACAGTTATTTAAAGTCTAAAGTACGTTCAATTCAAACTTGAGCTTATTAGGAGCTAAGGGACTTTTTCCATATACTCATACAGATGTATTAACAGTACCCTTCTTACAAAACAGAACCAGAGTGTACCCAACATCTATTTAGATACTTGCAGACAGTTATTAAGTAAGTATCACAGCACATTTATTTCCAAGCACACATTTGCATTATTTATTTTCAAATGACCAACTGGTTAGATTATGAGAAGTGAGTTGTCATTTTAAGCAGCCTGTGAAACGATTAGATTCTTGTAGAACTGGCATTTCACCGCTTCATTTTTAAGATGTTTTATATGTCAGGAAAAAATTCATACCAACAACGGTTAAATAAGCATATACAACTTACTTGATTTTGCATGTATTCTTGATATTCTAAGTTGTATTTTTTTAAAAGATCTCTCTTCAATTCATCTGTCCGTGGAAATGCAACCTCCTTCAATTTCTTTGGGGTGGGACAGGGAAAAAAGAGAAGTTTACTTTCCACTTTTTAAAAGAACCACCTGGAAAAAAACCTCAGCTGTAATACAGATCCTAAAACTACAAAAGAGGGGGAAAAAAAGTACAGATCTTCTTCCAGGAAAGAAAGGAACTAATACATCATATAACGAAACTTCTGTAGTACACTGATTTCAATAAACCTATATGTCAGTGAAAGATGTAACATGACTACTACTTATGTCAATGCAAGATTAAGCCTTCTTTTCCAGATTACTATCTGTTATCTCTGTTTCCTTTAATAACTGTGTGATGACTAACAGTTTTGTTGTAGGTGTAATTTATTAAAGAAGCAAAGTCAAACTTTCAGGTAGGATCATCACAATTTTCTCTGAGACTCCATGGACAGAAATATGTCTGAATATAGCCATTTTCAGGTGGAGAAAAAAAAACGTTTATTTGCAGAGACAGCTGGTAGCTTCCTGTGACACCCTTGTTTGTAAAACAAAAACAATGCACCATGTTTTCTACTGATGCTAAGGCTACTACAAAATAATTTAGATGCTGTAGGGAAAAGAGGGAAGGAGACCATTTGCTTAACCCTACTGAGTGCCCCACTGTGTGAGACACAGCCAAAAATTTGACACGAATCATTCTGGCTTTTGTGAGAGACTGAACTGAAACCAGACTCCACTGTCCATTGTCTCAAAGATTGGTATGAGAAACTGAGATGGAACTCCACTGTCTGTTATCTGAGAGATGGGTGGGAGGAGCTAAGAATCCTCCATTCATTATCTCAAAGAGTGGTGTGAGGAATTGTTGTGCATTATCTCAAGGACAGCTGACAGACATGCACAGTTGAAGAGCTGGCTGCAATGCCAGTGAAACTGGTCCACCAGGAATGTGCATTAGGTGACATTAAGAACAGAGGTAGTCCCCCCACCTCATAATCAAAGGGGAAAAAGTAATCGCCCACCTCCAAAGACCATTATGGGCCCTTGGGGACACTGTCCTCTGATGCCAGCTACAGACACTGGAGGATTCCCATTACCAAAAATGGTGACTGTGAACCCCCAGGACACCACTGGATCCATGGTGGTGGCTATCTTTCTGCACTCTGAATGAATGAATGATTTTCTAGCTTTTTTTCTGATCTGTCCTATTGCTATCTTTTTTATAGTAATTTCATTTTTTATAATAATTGTCTTTTAATAATAAGCAAACTGACTGATTATGGCACATGACCTCGCTTGTGTCTAAATTTCATTCTGGGGATCATGAATGAAATATTTTTGACACTGGGGTTTTCCCCAGTTGGACCCTGACAGCTGTGAATATAACACCGCTGAGCTTTAACTGCAGGGAAAGGATGCAAATATGGCAGCATGAAGCAAGGGGCATTTACACTTATTCCAACAATTCTCACTGGGCAATTTCAGATAGTTTAAGCTCAGAATAAGACTGTACTTGAAATTCTCTTTTAGAAATTAAAAAAAGAGAAGGTACAACTATTTTATACACAAGTGGAGGGAAAAATCTGGTATGAAGTAATTACATATTTGGTAATAAAGAAAGCAAAACTATACTTTGATAACTTAGCAGGGTAAACAAATACTGCACAGACACCAGTAATGCCACACATCTCTCTTTTCCTGTTTGCAGTAGTCAGGCTGGACCATTATCTACTCATGTAACTAGGACCAGAATCAAACTCTAAGTACTGTTGAGTTTGTGTAATTTTAATATATAGACTTTCAGAAATAGATGTACCTGGGTTTCCAACAATCTACTAACTTCTTCATAGAGTATTCTTGTTCACCTTGTAGATCGATAATATGATTTCCAGTAATGATCAGGTGATTAAACCAAAAAGACATGAATCGTTAGTGAAGAGAGGTGTGGTGGCTTTGGGCAAACATTTCTTAAAGGCCAAGAAACAACAACCCTACCTTAATAATATCTTGTTTTTCTGGTACTGCACATTGGTGATAGTCTCGGTGATTGGGCAGCTTTTCTACAAACAACCTAGAAAATTAAAAGTGTGTGTTCACTTCAGTAGCTAGAGGAATATTCACAAGACCTTTTATATTGGCAGAAAAATCAGTTTCACGTAACTGTTGAACACTGAGTTCCAGTTGACTCAGAGCATGTTTCTACAAATTTGTTTAAACTAACACTTAAATGCTTGTATAGACTTGCATGGGACACATAGGGTAATGACAGGAGATTATTTTCTACATCTAAACATATTTTGGTTAGGTTAAAAAAGGGCTAAGAAGCAGCCAGCACCTAAAAATAGCTCTCAAAATCGCCATACACCTAGTCAGTATTAATAAATCCTATTTCTACTGTCTTCATCTGTCCTGACCTGAAATGCTAAATCTTACATGGGAAGTCCAGAATGCAGAACTGACTGTTGTTGCAGCAGTTATTTTTACCAGATCAAGCTGCACAGCTAACTGCAGTGTTCTGAACTTACACTGGCATCTAAATTATGGCAATACTCAGCTGCAAAGACTTTGGAATACAGAGCTCCTATCATTATTTCAGCAATTTGTATGATGTTCACCTCCAGACCCTCTTTTTATAGAGATACAGATGTTTAAAATGAAGTGGAATAAGGAAGATTTGGTCTAGTGTTCAAAGCAGGAGGAAAATAAAGGAGGAGGAAAGAGGCATCCCATTATAAAAATTTAAAAATACACATACAAAAAACCCCATTTCAGAAGTAAGGAAACCAAACGGTACTATAACAAAACCAGTTAGTTTTAAATCTGCCACTGATACATTTTTCAGCTGGTTGAGAGTTGTAATGAAAGCTCTCCAGATTTGGTGGTTTGCATGGGAAAAATAATCATATGAAGAACGTATATTGTGGATTTTGTGTTCATTTGTGTAAGCAGCAATACATTTTACTTAATCCTTTTAGGGAAGAAAACTAAAATGAGGCAAAAAGCCATTTTTTCATGGTTTTTAAGTGCTGTGCAATACTATCATCTTTAAGATCACCAGAAGCTCATAAGGCATAGCTACTAAAGGCTCAGAAATTTTATCTAACCATTGCTTTTTAAGCCATGCACTTTATTTTACCAACATGCTGACAGATAGAGAACAATCAGTAGGAAACAGTGCTCATAGTGTAGCCTGGTATAGTAAACCTAAACTTCTGTATATTAGGCTAGTTCACATCTGGCAGTTAATAGATGGATAGGAGTAGCGTACTAACAGTTGAGATGAAATTACAACAAAGCATCTAATTAAAGCCCTCCAGAGAACAAAGCTATTCTGCAAGAACACACTTAACATTTTTCCACTATGCTAAAGGTGTGCCCTATTTTCACTGCAGCTTTTCAGTTTACTCAGAATTATAAGCTGTAAAGACTACAAATAGTTTCTTACGTTATGAACTTATTATAAAACACAAAAGCATTCTCCAGGTTTCCCTCCTCCATATATACTGATGCCATTCGCTCCATTTCTACTCCAGATCTAAAGTAACGACGTGGAGTGATATCTTCATTGATTGTGATATTGCTGCCAAGTTTGCTTAAGGCACGTACTCTCTCTTCTGGGGTCACAGAGATGTCTGTATGGTCAGGAATAGCTACCAGCTTTTTCTGAAAAAGAACAGAGAGGTTGGCAAACAGAACCAGATATTATGTTTGCTTTCAGTAAGTGATCTTACTCAAGAAACTCAAAGGAAATCATAGAATGACAGAATGGTTAGTGTCAGAAGGGATCTTAAAAGTCATTTAGTTCCAAGCCCCCTGCCACAGGCAAGGACATCTTCCACTAGACCAGGTTGCTCAAAGCCCCATTCAACCTTGTCTTGAACACTGTCAGGGATGAGGCAGCCACATCCTCTCTGGGCAAAGTTTCTCTTGCTTTAGCCTATGCGAAGTATCACCACCCTCACAGTAAAGAATTTCTTCCTAATTTCTGACCTAAATCTCCCCTCTTTCAGTTTAAAGCTATTGTCCCTCGTCCTATCACTACTTGCCCTTGTAAAAAGTCCCTCTTCAGCTTTCCTGTAGGTACTGGAAGACTGTTATAAGGTCTCTCCAGGCAGAACAAGCACAGCTCTCTCAGCCTGTCTTCATAGGAGAGGTGCTCCAGCCCTCTGATCATCTTTGTGGACCTCCTTGGGACTTGTTTCAACAGATCCATGTCCTTCATGTGTTGGGGGCCCCAGAGCTGAACATAGTGTGTTTTCTTTAGAAACCTCCATACATGAAGTTCTACAGGACTCTGTCATAAGTAATTGTAATAATTTGATGGAGGGCCTGAATACTCTGCCTCCATCATGTGACTTCTGGGTATAGTTCCTAATAAAGAGCAGTAAGTTTCCCTGCTCAGTCAACAGTTCACTTCAAATGTTCATGTCCAGTTTCAAACAAGGCAGTTACAGCCCAAGAAGTTAGAACTAACTCTACTGAAGAAGCATAGCTGTTTATTATATTAACTAACTTCCTCTTAAGTGGCTAAATAATTGGCTACTGCAAGTTATTTCCTCTTACTCTGATGAGAATTTTTACCCTTTCTATTCAAAATGTTCATTTCAACTTCTTAAAAACCTGATCACTGAAGCAAGTTGAAACCCCATAAACCACATATATAGAAATAAAATATGCTGTAACAAAGCCATCAGGCAGAATGTGGGAGGAACTGGCAGTATGCAGGAAGCAACCCTTGCTGACAGCCAACACTGCTAAGCATCTCTTTTGAATTGTTTCCTATTTGAAAGGGAGGGTGCTCAGCCATTAAAGCATTTCTTTGTAATACATACCAATGAGCTGACAGTGAATGATTGTTCCATATTGCTTTCTGTCTGCAAGCCAAGGAGATTGCTCTTTTCCTCCAAAGTCTCCATCTGACTGCAAAGGGCAGTGGGAATCCAGCACTCAATATTCGCAGCCAGCTGTCTCAGAGTTTATTAGCCCAAGGGAAATAGATATGTAATTGTGGTCATGTGCTGGAAAAAAAAAAGGCAAGTCATTCTGATTTAGTACTATATTCAAATGTCATGTAAGTTTGCATGCCTGCACCTACTCATAACTTCACCATCACAGTATTTGCATATTTAATATTAATAATCTAAAATTTACCAGGCAACTAGAATTTACAACGGGAATGCATAGGGGCTTACAGGACAGTTTGGACTAGCTGACTTGTTCTAATATTATAACGTGCTCAAATCCACTGTAATAACAAGTTATATTTACAATTTTTGCAGTAACTTCACACACCTCCCCAACTTTCAAGTGCTAAGTGAAAAACTCCAAAGTTCAAAGACTAATCACAGAATCTGTGCTTCCTTGAGAGCATGTTTTGACAAACACAATTATAAACAGTGCGAATCTGGCATCTTTTTTTCTGCTAAACCTATAATTAAACTGAGAATAAACTCATACCAGTAATGCAAAGCATAAAAAAATACTTCAAGCACCATGTGTTCCTGACTTCAACAACACTCGAGGTACAGTGAGCTCTAATGAGTTAACTGATATTAATTGCTCCTTGCACAGCTCTGAACAGTGAAGACAAATATTTAGACATGTGGCCATCAGAAAAAAATAAATAAAACCCAACTGTGAAAGGGAAATTAATTATTTAAATGACACTGGAAATATTAAAAAGAAGCTCTTAATGTGTTTTTTTTCACTTACCTGCACTCAATCTAAACAGATTTGCTCCTGAATGTCAAAGGCACTTTATATGTTGCAATAAATATGCTTTATGCTTTCGTAAAAGCATAAAGAGTGGGTTCAGCAAAGGTATTTTCTCAGCACGTCTCTCTCTAGAGGCTAGAGGACTCTGGGTTAGAGAAAAACAACCCTAATGTGTTTTTAGCTGGCTACGTTTCCCAAGTATTGATTTCTGTATTTGGGTCTTCCTTATTTTTTCAAAAAACTAACAGTATCTATTAGATCAGTCATTAATTTTAACCATTAGTGCAAGTATTACAGGGGACATTAAATTGATTTCAGTAATAGACTTTCTTTGAAATAATCAGAACCATCCTATTTTACTTGTAAAAGCCCTTGCTGGTATTCTCATGCCGCATAATTAAATCAATCTTCCTCCACTTTTCTGTATGACCTTCCAGTCTCAATGAGTATATTCTTGCTTGACTTTATATCCATGTTTTCCACTTTCAGGATTTTTATTTTCATCATCAGGTATGTCACAGGTCTGTGAATTCAATTTCAAGACCTGCCTTTTTGAAATTAAGGTATTGAAATTAAGGTATTACAAATCCTTGCACAACTTGTGACAAAAAAATGGAACATGTCATATACACGCAAGACATCAACATCAGTTGTAGTTGCAGTGCTAATGGAAACAGTTCTCTAAACAATTTAATTTTATATCACGGAGCTCTGGTGTAAATGATCACCTTGGCAGAAGAGCCCATTCATTGCCTATTCATGAACTGTAGAAAAGCCCCAGGGGATCACAGTAATGAAATTTTTTTGCTTTAGCCTATACAAAGAAACCTACTGCCTTATGCCTAGTTCCACCTGAAACCCTTCTTCAGCTGAGCCACCATAGGTGTGGTAGACTGTGAGAGGGCTAAAAGCTTGGCCGGTGCACAGCTCACATTAGTCTTCTGCCCCTGCAGCTCTAATTCTAAGCAGAAATAACATCTTCGGTGAGAGACCCTGCATTCATATGCTCTGTGTGGCTTGCAAATAGCAATTACAAAAGGAGATCTATAATAGCTGAATGGAAGGATGGGTTTGGTCTAGAGCAAAAAAACTGCTTTGACTTTCTCCAAAACCTAGTGAGGAAATGAACATTTAAGAGAATGCTCTTGAGATGCTTTCCAATGGAGGACATTGGATATGGATCATATGCCTCTTTCAGCTATTACTGCACCTAGACCTTTCAGCCTTGATGGTAGGCAATGGGGAAAAATGTTACTGCAACAAGTGGGAAACACAAAAACCACTAGTTGGTGGTTTGGTTTGGGTTTTGGGGGCCACATTCCCAAAGAGGCCTTTGTTAAAGAAGCCTATGGTATCCCCCAGCCAAAATCTTTTTGGAACTGGCACAGGGAGACATCATAGAACCCTTAACCTGCAAAAATTTCTCATTTTGAGTGACTTTAAGAATATAAAGTTATAAATGTGATTTCAGTGAATTTTAAAACTAAAGAAGCATTAATAATAAGGAAAACCAAAGTGTAACACCAGGTATTTTAAAGAGGAGACATCTGGTAAGAGCAGAAAATTACACTTCCTCAAAATTGTGTCAGAGTTTTGAAAGGATGAAGAAGTTTGTCACAGTGCAACAGCTATAGCAGGAGAATCACTGCAAATGAAAGAGGAAACTGGCTGTTTAAATTTGGCTTCAGGAGCACATTAAAACCCAGACACTGCAAATAAAGAACACATAGTAGGATGAACTTGTATCACTTTTACAAAAATGCCAAATAAAAATCAAAGATATTAGCTATTTCAGGTGGCAGCATAATTAAAAAACCCCTAAAACTAGAAAAAACATGGGCTCTCTTATGACTGCACTCCAGACACACTGGCCAGAATTATAAATGATTAAAATGCAGAAAGTTAGGTTTTACTAAAAACACCACCACAGTCAGTTCCCCGAGATGCCTTTGTGCATAATGCTCCTCATGGTGCAGCTTCACAATTGCCTTCAGCTGGCTGAAGGCCATGACACTGCCAAGTGTCTTACCCCCACCACACTTCTTTGTACTTCCACTTTGTTGACACCAGTGACTTCAAGACAAGTTGTAGCTGATCCAAATTAAAAACAAATGGAAATTTAAAATTAATTACTTCCTTCTCAAACTCAGAAATGCAAGGGAGGAGGCAGAAACATGAAGCCAGCAAGCAGACTTGCTCATTTCTGTGGCAGTACTGTCCTAGATCAATATGAGATGGCTTTGAAAATGCACCCTAAGAGCTTGTATAGTGTCTACGAGAATTGCCTATTCTCTTTGTCTTTTGGAAAAACATTTACATTTCACTCTAAAAGAGCAAAATACCAAACCTCTCTGTGTAACTACAACTAATTATATTCAAACATACAAAATAGTTAGGCTAACACAGTGAACTACACTCCAACCCTAACCACAGGCCATAAGAAACAATGCCATCTTGAAGCTTTCTTAGTTTACTAGAGTGCAAAGTGTTCTAAATTCAAAGACTAAAGATGCATCTTTTTCTGCTTTAAAGTTTTAGGCACTCCAACTAACCTAGGTGGACTTAGGTAATGCTGATTAAGAAGAAATGCCTGGACATTAAGCATGCAAATCAAGCTTTTTCTAATTATATCTTTTCTGACAGCTATTATATATAAGAATTTAACATCCTTTCAACAGTTAAGAAACTTTTCTCTATTTCACTGGTAATGGCACTCCTCACCAAATTCTCAAAGAACATTTCCTTTCCTATATGATCCAGCTTCTTTTACTATGCATTAATCCTTTGCAAAATCCAGCTAGATTAAATCAAATGCTTTCAGTTATAGGAAACAGAGCAAAGTGAGAAAATCAGCATTTTAAATGACACTGAAAGTGATTCTTTCTGTTCAGGATAACAAGCATGGTACCAAGTACAAGGGAAGTGAGAAGCAGAGAGAGCAATTTTAACTTAAAAGTATATGCAAATAATAGTGCATAAAGATAGAATATGTCTATCAAGGCATATACAGTATCTCAAGTGTAGGGTAGTAAGACAGAGGTGGCATGACAAGATCTGGAGAAACTCTCATGGTTTTCTGAGAGGTATAATATCATAATTCATCACAAATTCTCCAACGCCCTCACAATTTGCTGTATGCTGGCATGTCTCAAACAGTTGCCAGGAAGGATGGATGTGGACAAATGAGCTTCTCTGCCTGTGCTTGGAGCCTGAGAGGCATGACCCTGCTATGTTTTCAAGCTGTATAACTGTGCTTTGTGGTAGCAAGATGTGGTACACATAACTGCACAGAAAGGCTTACTAGGTCAAGTGCAGTATGAAGTATTTATGTTACATATTTTGTGTTTGCAGTGGCTTGTGCAAAGCCAGATCACAGTTTGGGCAGAAAAACCTTTTATCTGTCTTCATGCATTCCTATGATGGGCTTTGAAATGTCTCTTTATTATGACACATCCTTCACCAACATAACCTGGTTATGTGAAAGGACTGTGCCAGCAAAGACAGTGAAGCCAAGCAGGACCATGCTCTGCCAAAGGATGCTCACAGTGACTGGTGGTACCCCAGCAGAAGCTGTGCTGCTCAAACTTGCTGCAGAAGACACAGTCAAAGAAGAGCTCAGAGTATCAATACCTTCCAGAAATTAGATGACTGTAGAGCATGAAGACTGAATTTCAACTACTTATTATTATCTTGAGGCTGCTTTTCCAGCTTCAGTTTTTCAGAAGAGGTTTTCAAATGTTGAATGAGATTTTTATATTTATAAACAAGTGATTGCCAAGTTTCAGTATTGATTTACCCATTAGTAGTGACTTTGAAACATTGTTATTAGTTACTTTGAAACTTTGTTTCCCCTTTGTAACATATTTTTAAATACCAAGTCATAACACACTGACTTCACCACTGTTGGAAACATTTGTCAATATTTTGACTATTTGTCTTACTAAAACACAGCATTAAAGAGACCATGGGCAAAACTTTCCAAAGCACATTTTGATTCAAATCTTAGGTTCTGTTAAGAATAACAGGCACCTAGGGTATTAGCAATGATTTATCCTTTGTATATTTTTAAATAGTGGATTATTTCAGAAATATTCATCCTCTTGTTCTATATTTCCACGGA
This sequence comes from Agapornis roseicollis, assembly GCA_002631895.1. Lineage (NCBI taxonomy): Eukaryota > Metazoa > Chordata > Aves > Psittaciformes > Psittacidae > Agapornis > Agapornis roseicollis. The sequence continues at coordinate 32,218 of NDXB01005021.1, forward strand.
ATGCAAAGCCCAGATGTGGTTCCCACCAAAATCATTCACTTTGGTTCATACATAAGGATCCCAATCCTAATACTGAGAAATATTTGCTAATACAGGAGATAAAATGTGGCATAGTTCGGCTTTTTATAAACTATTTGACAGCACTACTCTGCATTTAGCCCATGGTAAGAAAAAGGTTACCTCAGTATTGTCATGAGAAGGTAAAACAGTAATACTCCATTTTTTTATACTAAGAAGTATGATGACTATAGAATTCTAGAATTTAGATGTGTCTCAAAATATAAAAGGGTCAGTCAGTGACTGCCAGATAAAGGACTGTTTCAGGCCAATGTCACCCATGATGCAGATACTTGTACTTCTGTACCTTGAAATGTTCAAGTGAATTTGGTGAAAAATAGGTTAAAAATGTAGGCACTGAACTCATTCAGCTCTTTTTGAAACGCCAGGCCATATACTGGCACAGCACACAGTAATTTATACACACACTTGGTCTTGATATAAAATCTGCTAACAAACAGCCTAAATAGAAAACTGCCTTCTGCTGGTTCTCTCCAAAAAGAAACAGCATGTTCATCTGTCAACATGTTTCCTGAAACAACTGTTCACCATTACAGCAAATGATTCAGCTAGTATAGCAAGTAGTCTCTTCTGGAAAAAAACAACAAAGCACTGAATGTCATGGCAAAATCATTCCCTTGAGCAGATAAAAACAAAACAAAACAAAACAAAACAGTCAACCAAACCCAACAGAACGGCTTTTCATTGAAAAGAAGCACTGCAAGGAGCTGCTTGCTGAAGAACCCCACATCTTTCAATTGAGAAGTTTCTCTTCATAGTAAGAGCTACTAAACTTGTCTGCAGGAATGCCTGTCTCAGTAACAGCTCATAACACTGCCCTGTAGCTACATTGCTCCATTTCAAAAACATAGCCAAGACCTCCTCCCAGGCCCCACTAATTCCCAGAGACAGCTGCCAAGCTCTACAATCATCTTTCTTAGAAGTGGGTCAAGATTATATCCTCTTGTTCACCCACTGTGAAGGGCCAGACCCACCCACCTCCCAGCACACTGCCCACAGGTCTCTCTGTAGATTGTGTCTGCAGTGTGTCAACAATAGCATCTTCACCTGCTTTGGGTACCGAGAGGGAGAAATCACATGCAGAGGAGATCCTCCATGCACAGATCTGCCAAACCCAAGTCTTGCTTATATGGTTACACCATACAGTGCTGTATCTTACCTCACAAAACTGAGCTGTATTTTCACCTACAGAAACTGTGGGTGACATAAGGGTCTGGTTTTTTTATAGTTAAAAAGTTATACCAATTATTTGAACACTTTTATTGTTGCTGTACAAATATTTGGATTATTGCAGTTAACATAGCTGCTTGAATATCATTGACTGGCTGTTTTCTATGGACAGTTTTCCTTTTGGAACAGATACAAACATTGCTGCGTTAAGAAGTTACAGCAATAAAATTATATTGCTATTGGGTCAGCTAAGACTGATAAATGACTACAATACACAGATAACATCCAAAATGACACATGGAAGATCCTGTCTTTTACTTGCTACAGAGAATATGAATGTAGAACCTACAGGCTTTTCCCATTGCTTCAGAGCACAGAGGAGACCTCTGACTCCACCTATTTTCTCATTTATTTTTATGCAGACTATTTTGATGTCAAAATCTAGTATGTTTGTGCTGCTACAACATAACCCTATGCATCTGAGCTGTACACATAGGTGATGGCTCTCTACCAGATTTATTAATATAATCTGTCTACAAAGACATTAGTCACTTTTAAGAGAATATGCTAAAAACAGACTAGAAATACTGAACATTGAAGCATGCATCTGTGAACTGCTGACAGTTCTTCCTCTTGCAGTTTCTTGTATCAAAACAAAACACAATCCCTCCCTCTCCCCTTTTTGTTAACACCATTCACTTTCAGCAGAAAAGCATTTTTAACATAATAGGTAAAGTATCACTGATGTTAGAATGTCTTGGATTACAAGCAGTAGCTTTTCAGCAGTCACTGAAATATACTTATGCAATATAGAACAGCATCTTGACAGTGACCCACTAAAGAGGTGTTCTAGACGTGGCACAGAAAAACAGTGCCATTTTCCTTCCTTTAGGAAATCCACAGCAATCCTGCATGAAAATTAGTGTACTGAGGCACAGTAAACCAGAAGAGGGCAGAAATAAAAGAAATAGCTGTTGTAATATAATTTATTCTTTGATGATTTAGCTGAAATACAGAAAAAAGAGATACTTGCAATACATAACATCACTGATAAAACTAACTTCCAACATAAAGATCAGAAGCTGTGTTGCTAAGGGAAACAAATGAGAGGCTAAAATCAGCATAGAGGTCTGCAATGCTTCATAGACTTCCAAGAAATGTAGAAAGCATGTTTTCACAGATGTTTCCACCTGTAACCCTGTTTCCCACAAAGGCAAAGTCCCTCTAGAATATAAAAGGGTTAAGAACCTTCCAGTTCTTCCCATAAAAGTAATGATTCTTCTGGAAATATTTGCTACCTAATTTTAGAACACTTTCACACTCTATAACCTCTAATAAGGATATTTGTTAATTGGGTGAATAACTGGCTGCAGTAACAAATTTCTTGTCCTGTCTGTTGAAAATTCCTATTCTGCCTTACTTCCCAAAATGCAGGCAACAAAAAAGGGAGAATTAAAATTAATTGACATTTCTGACATAGAATCATAGAATGGTCTGGGTTGGAAGAGACCTTAAAGATTCCAGTTCCAGCCCCCTGGCCATGGGCAGGTACACCACCTTCCACTAGATCAGGTTGCTCAAAGTCCCCATACAAACTCACAGTTCATCTGAAGTCTATTAAATTGTCTATAAAGAATGAAGCTTGTCTTGTGGTCTCAAATCTACAAAAACTAATTTGCAGCATTAGTTCAATGGATTCTGACTATTTTGTACACTAAGGGTTAAGCAAGCAGAGTGCAAGTAAAAAGCTAATTACTACCTTACCAAAGGATGGAATGTGGTCAACCAGTATAAATAACTACCAGTTAATCTGGCATGTTTCTGCAATATGATGCTTATACTAAGATAACACAGTTAGTTGGTTTCATAATGAAGTCTTTGACCTCCTTCCCTATCCTAGGTGATTCAGGATTTCTCATGCTATGAGCAGATGGGGGAAAAGAAACCCAGGAATGTCAGGCTCTATGAGAAGAATACAGTGTGCTTTAGACCTTTTTTTTTTCCCTCCCACTTGGATAGTTACAATATTTCATCTCTTTTGTAATTTGCTAAGATTGACAATGGTAAGCACATGTTTTATAGCAGCACTGACTGTAACACAGTCAGCTCACAGGGCTGCTTGAAAGTTAGTTGAATTATCCAGAATGTCAAAGCTGAGCACTGGCTATTTATCACAGTGAAGCTTTGCACAGGCTATTTTTGAGCTTGTTGCCAAATTATTTGCTTTTCCCTTCAGGATGATTCCAGTGATCTTTACAGCCTAGCCAACCTCCGTTCTGTATCAATGGAAATACCTAGACATCTCTGAAGGCCTTTCAACAGTGGTTCAGAGACGCTAAAAGAGGAAGACGTTTTGCACATTGAGCCCACAGCTTCCCTAATGCAGTTCCATGTTGCGCTGAACAGTGAGTCATCTAGAGCTGCCAGTAGGAAATGGTAGGCAATGGGCTCTGTCTGAGCAGGTGCCTGACTCACAGCATTACCACAGGGTATTGCCATCCATGTAAAACTTAAAATGCTGGATTTTTGCAACAGGGATGCCAATGCAACAATAGTATGAAGCCACTACACATGGATCATTCACGAACTGTATGAGCAAGATAATTTGATTTAATGGACCAATACTTCTATATGTAATGGAAACTATGGCCAGAAAATATGTTTTCTGGCATGGCGATCTAAGTCTTAAACATTTATTAAAACAATATAGACAAAGACTTTCACGGCAGCAAACGAAGTTTCAGAACACAAACTTGAAACGTAACCTTTGATACAGAAACAAAACCTCAGGAATTAGATAAGAACAGAAAAAAAAAAAAAAAAACCCCCAACTCGGAAAAGTCGAACAGAGACCAAATA
>NDXB01005021.1:36391-48035 GCA_002631895.1 Agapornis roseicollis
GGAATTAGATAAGAAAAAAAAAAAAAAAAGCCCCCAATGCGTACAAGTCCAGCAGAGACCAAATATTTATTTTTATACAGCATGTGCTCTGGGTGTTCATGCGTAAGTGAACTTGCCACTCCCTCAGCAGTTGAAGAGTTCAGGACGCCCCTCACCTTGAGCTATGCTTTTCCTCAGCTTGGTAATTAACTTCCAGGAAATGCCTGAAGGTCTGACCTTGACCATACTTCATGCACATAAAAAAAAACCACATGAGAAATGCCTCTGCAGTAACCCCACAGCAATATTAATAATACACATGACTGCAAGATTGATCAAGACACTGAACCCTGTTTTTAAACATTATACTACAAAACAACCCCCCTGCACTTACAGCCATTTAAAATGCTATTAAAGGCATGTAAGCGTGAATGTTTCACCTACAGAATTATACAGGATTTGGGAGGAATGCTTCCTACACTCTCCTGTGATCCATGAAATTCTGGACTTGTCAATACTAGCACCTAAAGGTATGAATAAACATGCAGTATACCAAGCAGAAATTCATTTAGTGTATCAGAAAATCCAGCTGTTAATCCACTTCTGTGAAGACAGAACTTTCTCAAAGCTGGCCTTTGCCTGAGGAATGAACTCCTTGGGAATGACAGTCCATCCAAGACTTTATAATCTCACCAGTTTCTGTTCTCAGTAAAAAGTGGCTTTTTCCTGCCCATGACTTCTTAGACAAGCATTCAGAACCATAGGCATATTAAATAAATTAATTCCAAAGCAAGAGGAATTCCTCTAGAAGTGACTTTTTGCCACCCTTCTGAAACTGGGCAGTGCATCCATGTGTGTGAGAAGCGAATTACACTCTCAGCGCACTTACACTTAGTCAGAGGTAGGTACAAAATGAGGTACTCGAGCAGAAACAGTTTATGGGAGAGTTAATGATGCCCAGCGAACACTGTTTCTTCTCTCTTTTTTATTTATTTTTTTTTTTTTTACATTCTGTCACTTTAAGTTCCGATGCTGATCTTTCGTAAGTATATGGAAATTATTTAAAAATAGAGTGCTGTTCTGAGTTTGTTTTCTCTCTGGCACAGGGTAACGTGCCACTGAAACGCAGTGAAACCCGCAGCTTTGCCCAGCGGGACTCGCTGCTCTCGCCTTCCGCACGCAGTGACACCGCGATGCCCCCCCGCCGCATCCCCGCACCATCCTCCTCGCCCCGGCACGCACACACCCGAGGCTCCTCGCACACAAAGTTCCGCCCTGCCTGCAGGACGGCGATTACCAACGGGCCTCCCGGGATCGCGGCACCTGACACGGGGGTGGGTACCGGACGGGGTGATCACGCACCAGGGACATTCATCACAGTAGAGGGGCTGATGGAGCTCTACCGGCCACGGCTCACACCGGTCCCCGGCCCCGGAAGGGGCACGGCACGGCACAGCGCGGCGCCACCCCCTTCTCCCTCTGCCCGCAGGGACCGTTGGCGCAAAGCAGCGGGATGGAAGCAGCGCCCCGCCAGCTCCCTGCCCTGCGCTTCCCCGGGAAAGGCGACGGCTGCTTACCGGATCTCGCATCCGTGTGAGAGGCTCCGGCGGCCGGTTCTGGAGACAAAGCGAAGGGCGGCCGCAGCGCTATGGGGAGCCTAGGGGAGCGGGCAGGGGGGCCGGGCGTCCCGGGCCTCCGCCGCCAGGACTCGGTGCCGTGGGCACGCCGCGCAGGACCGGGCAGGTGTCGGCGGCGCGGCGGTGAGGAGCCGAGCGGAGCGCCCTGCGCCACCGCAGCCGACCCGGGTTACGGTGCAGGGCGAAGGGAGGAGCCTGCGCGGCGCCGGGGCGAGCGGCGTGGCCGCGGTCCGCTCTGCACCGCGGGGTCCTCCGCCGCCACAGCCCAACGGCCGCGGGCGCCGCCGCGTGCCCGGGGCTGCCGCTGCATCCCAGCGGCTGCCCAGGAGGGCGAGGGGAGCGGCAAGGCCCGCGCACGCCAGAGGTTGTCCCCGGCACCTCACCCGCGCTCCTGGGTCGGCCCAGCCATTCCAGTCCATAGGTGCTAGGTACCGGGGCCAGCGTGCCGCACCTGAGCTAACCTGAACGCCAGTGCGGCTAACTGAGGGGGAGCACAGCACTGTTGCTAAGGAAGGTGTATGGGTGAGGAGGAAGAGGAGAAGGCTTAAACAAAGGCGCGGTGGTCCATATGGGGCTGTGGAACCGGGAGAGAGGCATCGCTGGAGAGGAGGGGACTTTCTTCTCTAAAGCAGAGGAGGTAGGGGTTTGTAGTAGGCTGCCAGCCTGGGTTTCTGAGCAGGCATTCAGGGCAGGGCAGTGAAGTTTAGTGTAGTGCAGTGCAGTGCAGTACTGTGGGCAGGCCTTGAACTCTACTAGGAATGTCCAGTCAACACAGCAGTCAGTCCATGATAACTTTGGATTACTTTCTTGGTGGCCTTCTACTGAACTTGCTCAGCAGATATTGATCATGTTGTCTTTCCTGTGGCCCAGATCTGGACATAGAAGTCTAGATGTGGTCTAAGATACTCGTATTTAGATCACCCTACACTCCAAGGCATGGTAAGGGCATTTACCATCCTTCCTGTTGTGTGTTGCTTGGCATCCCAGCCTTGAAGTGTCACTCTTGGTGCTGGTGGCTGTGGTATGGGGCAAAAGGTCTTGGTCCTGGCTTTAAGAACAGAAGGGATTGATTTGGGCAAGCAGTAAAAATACTGTTTGTTCAAACACCTTGTTACCTTGGGGTTTTCCTGCACCACTTGTAGTTCACTAAGTTTGGCTGAAAATATAAAATACAGGCTTTGGTCTATGCCATTGAGGGCTTTATCTGTGCTCACTGGAACTGTTGAGTTAATCATATCTGGAAGCAGAGGTGCAAGGGACACTTGCAGTGCTGCAAGGGTGTTTTCTGAGTAGCTGTCCTGTGAGGAAGTGTGAGGGGTGGGTGTTTCTCTTGTCCAGACACTGACCATTCCAGGACTGCATTCCAGGGGGATGGCAGTAAGAACAAAGCGTTTGGTTGCAGGAAATTATGGCAATTAGAGAGGCTATCTGAAGACTATTTGGAAAATGTCATTTTCCATTAGAGAATTTGGCAATCCTTTGTGAAACTGAGGTCAGAGGTGATGTAAGATTGAACACCAGGCTAATTTAGGTGTTTGGTATAGAAGACACTACAATCTTGTCTCTTTTCCAAGACGTGTTGGTTACTGACCTTAATACTTCCCTGTAACCTTTTGCAGGTTGCTTCTGTATGTCCTGGTTTCATACAGGATAGAGTTTTGGGGTTTTTTCCTAGTAACTGTTGCAGTGCTGTGTTTTGGCTTTTGCCTGAAAACAACGCTGGTAACACACTGATGTTTCAGTTGTTGCTCAGTAGCACTTACCCTGATCAAGAACTTTCCAGTCTCTCATGCTCTGCCAATGAGGAGGGGCACAAGAAGCTGAGAGGGAACAGAGACAGGGCATCTGACCCAAACTAGCCAAAGGGGTATTCCATACCACAGCACATCAAGCCCAGTATATAAACTGGGGGAAGTTGTCTGGGAGCTGCTTATCACTGCTTGGGGACAGGCTGGGCATTGGTCAGTGAGTGGTGAGGAATTGTATTGTGCATCACTTGTTAATTTTCTTGTTTGTTTTATTCCTTTTTGTAAATATTTCCTTTTATTATTACTATTGTTGTTATATTTTAGTTTGTTTCAATTATTAAACTGTTCTTATCTCAACACACGGGTTTTACTGGTTTTTGCGATTCTCCTGCCCATCCCATTGCAGGGCGTGGGAGTGAGTGGCTGCATAGTACTTATTTGCCCACTAGGCTTAAACCACAGCACTGTGGCTGGTTCTTCTTCTGTGGACCAGGAAGGCCCTCTAGAGAAGTTTGAACTTGATATCCTGGAGTACGCCTTGTTGGCTGCTTCCAAGCTAAGCTTAATCTCAGACTTGAGTCCATATGATCAGGTTTTGAAGAACTGCTAGATCCCTCTTCATTCATCTTCCAGAAAGGGCAGTCCCCAGTTTCTGCCTGCTCCTTTTTTTCAATTGGGCAGAGCCATGTTCACATAGAATCATAGAATAGTTAGGATTGAAAAGGACCTTAAGATCATCTAGTTCCAACCCTCCTGCCATAAGCAGAGACAACTCACACTAAACCATGCCACCCAAAGCTTCGTCCAACCTGGCCTTGAACACTGCCAGGGATGGAGCATTCACAGCTTCCCTGGGCAACCCATTCCAGTGCCTCATGACCCTCACAGTAAAGAACTTCCTCCTTATATCCAATCTAAACTGTCCCTGTTTAAGTTTTAACCCATTACCCCTTGTCCTGTCACTACAGTCCCTAATAAAGAGTCCCTCCCCAGCACCCTTGTAGGCCCCCTTCAGATACTGGAAGGCTGCTATGAGGTCTCCACGCAACCTTCTTTTCCCCAGGCTGAACAGCCCCAACTTTCTCAGCCTATCTTCATGCAGAAGGTGCTCCAGTGCCCTGATCTGGACTTGTTCCAACAGCTCCATGTCCTTTTTATGTTGAGGACACCAGAACTGCACACAATACTCCAGGTGAGGTCTTACGAGATCAGAGTAGAGGGGCAGGATCACCTCCTTCGACCTGCTCGTCACGCTCCTTTTGATGCAGCCCAGGATACAGTTGGCTTTCTGGGCTGTGAGCGCACACTGAAGCTGGCTCATGTTCATTTTCTCATTGACCGCCACCCCCAAATCCATCTCTGCAGGGCTGCTCTGAATCTCTTCTCTGCCCAACCTGTAGCTGTGCCTGGGATTGCTCCAACAATGGTTCACAGGGTATCAAACTTGGTTGGTTCATGGGTGGCCCTCATTTTGTGGCAGTTAAAAGGTGAGGGTAGGAGATTGGGTTTGTGATTTTTTTATTTTCCCTCCCTTACATCATATGTTTTGTACAGTATCATGCTGTTAGGTTCATTGTGTGAATCTTGTCTGAATGTTGGGTGGTGCTGCAAAAGTGTGAATGAAAGTAGAGGCTTTGCTGCCAGTTAGTTCAAAGAGGTGCTCGCTTCCACTTTACCTAAGATGGAATTCCTGGTCTTCCTCTGCTTCCCTTCAGACCTAAAGCTCACATTTGTATTGAGTGTAATGTTTGATGTGCCTGTGCCAGGCCTGCCCTACTACATTGTGGAGGATGGCTAGGTTTGTTCTGAGTTCTATGGCATGGTCAGGAAACTGGGGTTTATAAATAATGTGCAGTCACTTCATGATCTCTGTGTCTTGGACTGCAAACCTCTCCAGAAGATGTGAGCTCAGTTTCTGGTGGTACCACAAGTTGCTACAGAAGGTGTATCATCTCCTTAGCATGTGTTTTCTATATTGCATTAGGCAAACATGTTTTGCTTATATATTGATATCTATTTCCCAGATTATCATCAAATGTGTTTCACTTGCCACTAGTCTTGATTGGGGAATCTGGGTTTAAACTCCTGCCTAGAAACACCCGTAGTGGCAGAGCTACCATGTCTTAGCCCTTTCATGTGATCTTTTGCTTCCTGGAATAATCTTGTAGGTGAGCATACTAACATAGTGAACTGAGAAGCCAGAAGAACTTGAACCTACTTCACTGACAGTGCCAGGAACATTTCTTGAAGGTGGATCTGTCATCCCTTGTGTGCATTTCTTCAGCTGCCAGGTTAAGAACATGAAGACAGTTGTGCTTTTTTTAGTAAGGGAGCTAATGAATCATTAGTGTGAGGATAAGCGAGCTTCTGCATCTGCCCAACAATCAAATGATTTCACTCTGACATAGGTTTTCTGATGTTGGATTCTTTGGCATTTGGGCCATTAAAGACAACTACTGCCTGCTTAGATGCCAGAGTAATCTCACACATGAAGATCTTTTGGGTCTGGCTTGCTGCTGTTGGTAATGTGATGTGAGGAAAACAGTTAAAATGCTCTGTCAAAAGGATAGATGATTTAATTTAAGCAAAGATCAGCAGTACTTCAGCAGAGAAAAAAGTATCTTCCCTTGTGGAGTTTTCATGGGATAACACCTGTGTCTCAGGTGAAATACGTAGTATTGATGTACAGGGGAATTAAAAATTAAATCTTAGTTGTAATAAAATCAGTCCTAAAAAGCTAAAATCTTCCAAATGAAGTGATCCATGAAGCATTCCTTCTAATTTGTTTGTATTTTCAGTGGTCAACACCATGTATCTCAACTTCTTCAGAGAGACTGCAGTCACCAAGATAATGTAACACCATGGAAAACAATGTTAGAAAGTTGCAAACCAATCATCAGTGGCTTGTAAATGCCTATACCAATCCCTATACCCATATTCTACCACTAAATAGAAATATTTCAGGTTTTACTGAGTAATTGAATTCCCTGCGTGTGAAGATTTAAGGATATTTTTCCAGCAGTTCAATGATTTTACGATACATTTTCTGAGGTGCATCAAGGCCCCAGATGAAACTAAGATGACCCCAAGAAGGAAAATGCTCATGATAAATGAGATTTTTAATCCGAGGGAGCAGCTTTGCCGTGTCTTTTGGATCTGCAAATTTGTCCCGTCCACCACTCCAGACAGCAATTGGTGTGCTTATTTCCTCTATCTTGTACACAGGAGGAGAAGACTGTAAGAAAGGGAGGAGACTTGGGTGAATACTGTTATAGCAAGGGGTGCGTTTAGAGAAAGGATTCTGTGCAAGCACTGCTCTTTCCCTTCTGCACTCACTGCAATAAAACAGTAAGAATGAAGCCCACCCTCTTAGTGTCTATTTCCCTAACACCATTCCCTGTCTACCATGAAAGGGAACAATCCATCCTGTTTCTAGGTCTTTCCTTAATGTATAGCTGTGAATTGACACCTACCTGTGTACTAAAGAAGTGGGTATATGGGAAGAGCAGTGCGTTTATCAGGCAAAGATTGCAGAGTAATGGCTCTTATGTGTCCTGTTTTTGGCTTATGTAGGGTCCTCTGCATACTTTTATGGGGGAGGGAGTGAAAGACTTTCAGCTGTATCAGACCAGATTTCATTTGACACTGTAGGTCATAATGTTGATACTGATGGAGTAATATCATTACAGAGGAAATCAGAAAACACAGGCAAGTAGAATGGAGATATTCTGAGACATGAGGCAAATGACTTAATGCAGAATGGCTGTTAGTCTACAGGGTGATAAAGGACCATGCACAAGATGCTTTTAAATTTAACCCTATTATCTAAGGCTGATTCTATTCTTTTTCTCATTGACTGCTTTTTGGGGGCAGTTTCCTAACCATCCAAAATATTGGGAATAAAATATTGCCGCTTAAAAATTTAAACTTCAGTATTTAAAGACTGTATGTGTGGATGCAAGGTGTGTGAGCTATCTCTGGAGTTTTTCTCCACCTGTAAAATAGTGTGCCACCCATAAAATAACTTTCCCTGACTCAGAAAAGCTCACTGTAGGTCAACTGATTAGATCAAATCTAAAATAAACTGTCAGATAAGTTATCAGTGTTGCGGGAGTGAAGTATTTCTGACTGTTGACTAAGAAGTAACCGAAGTGCCTGGTGACCAAGTTTTGGCTTTTTCCTTTTCTTCTGTACAGGATATATTAGTTCATCACAGCAGTAGCCTCCATTGTGCTGTATTGAATCATCCCTTCTGTTTTATCTTTGCAGTAAGTAGCTTCCCAAAACCAAGGTATGCATAAGCACTTTTAGCTGTGAAATTCATTTCTTCCCTTAACTGAAAGGCAGACCTTGAGGATTTTTGGGGCAGTGAAGAGCTCCATACTCATCCAGTTCTAGGAGTTAGCCTTTTGGAAATGTTTTTGGACACATGTCTGCATCAGTAGGAGAGGCAACCAAACTTTCTTAGCTGTCTGCAAGGACCTGCCTATGCCTTCTCTGTGAATAGACTTTTATGAGTATTAAATTCAGATGAAACATTACCTCAGACACTCTCTCTCTTTTTATGTATCGCCTACAGGTGCTGAAATGTGAATATTTTCTGTTATTTTTTTCAGGACCTGAGAATAGTTCTCAGGGAAACTGTATTGCCTTACCTGGTTGTATTTCTTCATGTTTTCCTTAGAGCCATAGTCATAAGCTTGCAATTGGTCTGCATATATTACCTATTAATATTGTAACAAGGGCAGATAAAATTAAAGTGTTAAAAGGCAGAGCAGAGTGCAGGAGGCATTTTCCTGCCTGTGATTGAAGCCAAGGCTCAGGCAGTGAATAGTATTCAAGGGGTACTGAGGATGAATGGCTTCATCACTTTTCCCCTTGCTAACTTTCTGCCCTGATCCTCAGCCACCTCCCTTGGTATGTTTTGTTATTAAAATTTTGCTTGGTAGTTGGTGTCCCTGTTTGTGACACGGAAGTGTGCCAGGGCTGTTACTAGTCTAGTGTAACATACGATACCTTTGCACACGCCTTGACACAGAGAATCTGGACTTCTTATAAAAGGTGTGATTATCTTAACACTAAACTTGTATTCTTGAATGTGCTATGTCTAAAAGGAAAAACAAACAAACAAAAGCCAAAAACAAACCTCAAAGATTAACCTGCTTTACTGAAAGTATGTGCACATTTTTTTAATCAAACCTTTAAGTAACTGAGGATATGCTAGAAATCTGTTGGCTTGTCTCTGTTTTTCTGGCTCTGGGTGCTGGTGGTCTGGATCCTGGGAATGTTAGTCAGGGGTGTGTGCAGGAGTATGCATGTATTTAAGCGCTGGCAGAAGTAACACAGTTCTCTGCACATACAGTCATGTATTTCTGGGCCAATGCTCTTTTGCCCTTGTCTGATTTGAAGCACAGGCAGAGCAAGCTCCTCTCTGAGAGTGGCATAAGATGAGCAGAAGAGGCAGTTCCCCACTTGCTGCTTGTGCCAGCAGAAGGGTTTGTGTGGTTAACAGGCTTTGGGAGGTGCGCCAGGCTGCAATTAACTCTCTGGGAATAAAGCTTAACCTGGATCACTTCTTTGTCTGGCTTATCCCATGGCCTGATACCAAAGGGGCAATTCAGGTAATAGTCTGGTGTGCCATGGGAAACAGTGCTGCCTGTGGCAGGTGCTCATGGCGAGCTGTGAGAAGAAGGGATGGGCAGTTTCCCAAACCCACCATCTCTGGACTTCCCTTGTGGACTGTTGTTTGCATAAAAAGCAGTAGTAAGAGTGTGTCAGTATGCGGTTATACCTGATGCCAATGAAGAGCATTCTGTACTGATGTTCCAGCAGGGTAATGTCCTACATATACATCTATTCGACTCTGGAGAAAAAGCAAAAGTGCTATAAGTGCAGTGATCCAGTGCTGTGACAGAATAAAGCTGTGAGGAACCTGAGCAACATACTGCTTCTGTATTAAACCCCATTTTAATAGTATATTCTTTAAATATCAAAAAGAATATTGAGGAGAAACATGTGAGATTACAGTAGGAATGAGTATGCAGAATTTTATCCATTTGGGAGCTTCTTTTCCACATTAGTGCTTAGTCATATGGAAAACATGATTTGGCAAGTCTGTATGGCCTTTGTTTTTTCCAGTTTCTACAGTTTGTATGATGCCTAGTGCTGTGCTTAATCAGTAAAGGATTGTTAATACATCGTCTACTTGAGCATAATGAGGCTACATGTGTGGGAGGTTTTTATGCAAACACTTGTTAAATAGTCTTAGTATGAAAGATGGAAGGCCATTGGAGAACAGGCATGTGGAATGTCTCCAAGAAAAAAAGCTATCAGTCAACGTAAAGGAATGAAATCTTGCCATTGGGAGAAATCTGAGGAAACAGGTTTCAAAATGTTCTCATGGGTAACAACCAAAAGGAAACAATCTTTTATGTTCAGATGATCTGGATGTCCTCCTATTTAGGAAGGAAAATATGATTTGTGCAGAAGAAAAGATATCTTTCTCCATCCAGTTTTCCATTTTAAAAAGCTTTGGTATCTGCAATTTTTCTTTGGCTTAGCCCCATAAGTGGGGACACTGAGGGACATCATTGCAAGATGGAACCATCCTGAATTCAGCCTTCCTTCCTTGAATGATTTGAATGTGTCAGGTGGTACATATCATCTGTAGCTGAGGTCCTAGCTGACATTTCCTGAAAACCCTAACACATTTCTCTATGCCTCTGCAACTGTATGTAGCCATGAGGCAGAAAAATTGTTTTCCTTTAAAATTACATGAGTTATACTTGCATCAAGGTGTTCTTGGACATGCTTACCATGTTCAGATTTTGTACTTTGTCCCCAGCTATGAAGCCTAAGATACTGCCACAAAGTTTTCCCAGAGATTCACAGATCCATACTAGAGGCGGTTTCAGCAGTTCATTCTGGCGAAGAACTCCTTTGCAGCCAGCAAATAACTGAGGGAAGCAAAAACGCAAACCTTCTTTTTCTCCTTCTTGTAGGATTATTTCATATAGAAAAAAGTCACTCCTTCTCTACAGCCTTACCTCTTAACTAAGATTGCTGAAACTGCTTGCCATCCCAGTATCCTTTAAGTGCGTTCTTCCCATGACCACACCACAGGTTCTTCCTGCTGTTTATTAGTAGGCATGAGTTCTGCAGATCACTATCTGCCTGGTTTTAGTGCACTAACCTCAGTGAGAAGGGGCAGTTGGCTGCACTCATAACTACAAAGTCTAGGAAATCCCTTTTTGCCCTGATATTTCTCCCAGGCAGGTGCACAAACTGTACTGTGAGTATTGCTGCTAAGTAAAAAGGGAACAGACAAGTAAGAAGGGTGTAGAGCTGGATGGTCTATATCACACACTGGGTACACCTTGGGCTGAAGATTATGTGCTCTGGCAGTTTGACATGAAGTATATCATGCAGGATTTCCACCATACCCACCAAATTCTATTAAATTGGTAAATTACCCCAACTATTCTATGATTCTATGATTCAGGTTTGAAATAGGTATTTCCCTTTAAGGAAATCTTCATAAGCCTAAATGAACTGTGTGTCTAATAAAATGAAGATATTTTATTTGTATTTTTCTACTAGTGCTTAAGGCTAGATTTAGTACATTTAGACTGTGGTATTTGTGAGTTTCCTTCAAAAACATTTGATTTAAACAAATAAAGGTGAAAGTATGCCTCTTAGCTGAAAGTAGTTGCAAAAGAGATACCGCACCAAGCCTTGCAGCTTAGATCTGTGCAAAGTCTTAAGTCTACCAGCACTGTCAGCAGTCTGACACCTTTAAAATCAGTTTCGGTTGAGTAGGTTCAGTAGAGACAAAGCAGACAATTATGTCTGTTAGCAAAGGAATGACATACCTTGATCAGAAACTGGGGAGATCGTACAAATGTTACCAGAGGGCTGGTACCATATGTGGTTGTGACTACTGGTCCCAAAGCAAAGAACACTTTAACCCTTTGAGCCAATTCAGGATAAGTAGCAAATGCTACAAAGCCTGCAAAAGCAAAAGACACAAGTCAAGTTAGTAAAGGGATCTCCATAGATCAAATAAATAAAAAAGCAGTAGGCAGCAAACTGAGACGAGATTAGTAGCCCATTGGCAGTTGCCCATTTCTGTGCTGCAGGCCTGAAGGAGCTGTTTGATTCTTAAAACTTATTTGGGAGACAGAGTTCATTCTAAGGATAGAGGTTCATTAGAGCACGTCTAGGTATTGGTTTTCTCAGAACTGAAAATTCTGTGTTCAGTACATTTGGGGGGGGGGGGGG
>NDXB01005021.1:52419-94085 GCA_002631895.1 Agapornis roseicollis
AAAAAAAAAAAAAAGAGAAAAAGGTAAAGAAAGAGACCTGAAAGCCACACTCAAAATGCCATTTCTGGAGATTGCTGGTTCTTAATGAAAATAGGGTTTTAATCTTCTAAAAATTCATCAGTGTACTATTGAGAGAGTCATATTTATTTTTTTTTTTTTACATACACTGTCAATGGAACAGAAAAGCACCTGTGCAGTTAACGTGGCTAGCAAATGTCAGAATCTCCTGGTTAAGTTACAAGGAAAGCTTACATGCAATTAGAACTATGAGAGCAAAATGTCCTATTTATGTACATGATTTCAATACCGAGATTATCACACATCCACAGTGCCATCCTTAGGAAAAAACCCAACTATTAGAACAAAATTAAACCATCAGATATTCCTTTTTCCTGTTTGCCCAGGGCAAAGATATCTTCTCAACTTAATCAAACATGCACTTTGATGCATAGCATCAGGTTTGCAAATCAGAAAAGATGCAGGCTGTTTCCTCCGACTTGCAACTGCACAAAGGCAAGGATGCACATCTTTATAGAGAAAGGTAGCAGAGAAAAATACATATGAATGCATATCATATGTACAAGCAACTTACCTTCGCTTTGACTGCCTTGATTGCATCTTCTGTTGCAGTTCCTAGTCTGTCTCCACTAGCAGACTGACTGACTGGCAGAAACCTTCACCAATAAAAGGAGCAGCAGTAGAGTGCTGTGTGATGTCTGGACGTATGGGAGAGCCTATTTAAGTGCTGATTTGGCAGTATTTAAGGAGTGGAGTTATTTTATGATAAACAGCACCTTTGCATGACATTCTGAATTACCAAATTGCATCTTGGAGCAGAGGTAAAGAGGCATCTAACCTGTGGGTAAGATACTTAGCAAGGACCTGGGGGATTCTTGTCCCCTGAGGCTGGAAAAGATGTTGTTCTGTACTGCTGCCTGTGTTGGAGACTGCTCTGGCCACATTGTTTTGAGATGAAGGGAGTTAAAATCAAGTTTTTCACAACACTTCCTACCCATGAACATGGTCTCTGCAGCTCTGGTTTGCACAGAAGCTGGTGTGGTCACTGATTCCAGACCTGCCACTTGTTTTCTGAACTGCTGTTTGCATATTGCTAAGGGACAATTCTTCTTTGTTAGGTAATCTTAGAATAAAAAAACAAGTGATCTGAAAGGTGTGTGTTTAACCTCAAACATGCATTCCTGAATCTGTTGTTCCATGAACACCACAACTTGCAAAGATCAGTTTGCTCTAAATTAGCCTGCTTATGTAAGGATTCTCAGATATTGAATTAGATTTGAAAATGTATAAACTTTGAGTCAGAGAGGATGGTAACAAGGTTTCTTGCTTCTTCTAAGCTATTTCCATGAACTCTCTGAAAATACAGTATGTTTGAAGACCTCTGCCTAACCACTGAACTAATTGTAGTCAGCCTAGGGGCTCTGTACTCACAGGATCTGGCCTGGTGCCCTGGTACAGCAAATTCAATGGAATGTGGGTGCTAATCATCTGGTGTTTTGTATGGGTAAACAGAGTGAAGTAAGTCTGTGTTAGTAAACAAAACCAGGGAGTCACCACATAAACAATTCTGCTTTATAGAGTGCAGTCCATGGAAAAGCCAAAAAAGTGATTTCTCAATGAAAAACATTACAGCTTGCATATTTCATACCCCTGCCTAATGAGAGATACAGAAGATTTTTCTCTGCTTTATTCCCAGCTAATGACATACTACATTTTTTTGCTTTGTAGAATTGTTAGCCTGGAATGATCTGCAACATTATACCTAGTTTCACCAGGGATGTGTGATATCATTTGTGACACTGTTAGTACTAATCTAGCGAAGAATGAAAGATAGGTTAACCTACCTGAACAGGGAAAAGAGACTACAAAAGTACTGCCTGTAAAAAGAGCATAGGAAACAGAAAACCTAAAATGATTAGGCAGGTGTTTTTCTCAGGGCAAGGCTCATCCTTAGCACTCCAGGTGTGCTGACACCTGCAATTTCCCCAAATTCAGGAAACTCAACTGCATAATCTGTGGTAGTGGGGGGGCACTGTGTTTGCACTCTCTCCTTGCTATATCTTCTCTCTCTAGCAGTAGGATGCCTTTTGTTAACAGCTGAGACATGCATTGGTACACATGGGGAGCTGCATAGATTGGATAGATCGTCTCTCAATTGTTTGAACACCTGAGACAGTTTTTCCACAGCTGAAATGATGGAATGGGTGAGATTGTCTTCGAACTCTCAGAGTTGATTAATCATTTCATCTGCTGTTGGTGGCACTATGTCATTCCAGGTTATTGCTGACAATGAGATGGCGCATTCTGTGTAAATTTCCGCCACATAGCTCATGTACATTCGACTTCATCTGCATTCCTAGCATCCAGCCTGTGATAGATCATCTCTACAATGGCTGATTCCCTCAGAAATTGGATGCCTTTCTCTATCACAGTCCAGTTGGCTAAGTGACTCATGTCATCATCCTTGTATGGAAACTTTTCTTTCACAGCTGCTAAGAGCCACCTCTAGAGGCTGAGGGACTGTTTCACTTTTGCAATTGCTTTGTCAGTTCCCCCTTTCCTAGCAAGTGATCCCAGCTGCTTGGCTTTCCCACCTTCTAGTTCATGACCGTCAGCCCCATTGTCCTAGCATTGGAGCAACCAAGTGACTATGTGCTCCCCTGAATGATGGCTAAAATCTTTTCGCATATTCCATAGCTCAGTTGAGTTCCGGGGTCAAGAAGTCACCTCTTCTTCTTCCTCTGATTCACATAGTAATAACTCTTGATCAGATGCTGTCTCATGTAGTAAGTGCATCGATTCTTGATCTTTCTTCACTGTGTGGGTTGCTTTTTGTGTCTCTTTTTGCCTTTCCCCTTGTATACAGGGGAAACTGATATTGGCACAAATTGGTTCTCTGATTTAGCTGCAGTGACTATCACTGTAGTTGGGGTGGCTGCAGTATCTGTTGTGGCAGTTGGTGCAGCTGCTGTACTTGCAGTATGAGTAGCACCAGCAGCTGTGTTGTCTGTGGCTGTCAGGGTTTGAATAGCTTCTGTACTTGTCGCTGGGGCTGGTGTAGCTGTGTTATCTGTTGGAGTCAGAGTTGGAGTAGCTGCTGTACGTGTCACTGTGGTTGGTGTAGCTGCTGTGCTTGGAGCTGGAGTAGCTCCATCATCTGTTGCTTTGCCATCAGATCCAGAGACATTTTTTTCCCTTTGAAGGTGCTGGATAGTGTTGAACAGGGCTCTGTAAGCATAGGCCAAGCCCCAGCACGTTGCCATGATTTGTCCCTCTCTGGTAAGGCCAGAATGACAACACACCTCATTTAAGTGTTTTACTAATTTTTCTGGATTTTACACTTGTTCACTGGTGAAGTTCTAAAGCACTGGAGGGGCCCACTGGCCTAAATACTTGCCCATGCTATCCCACACACCCTGCCACTCATGGCTGTCCAGCACTGGGGAGAATCTTTTGGTCCTCCTATGCCATTGTCTAACCCTAGATAAGACCCAAACCTGACTCTGCTTAACTCTTGAAATCAGATGAAATGGTCATGAGTAAAACACACTCTGTATGCGTGCCAACATGGTGATCCCCATCACAATCAGCAGGCAGGTCTCAAGGGTGCCCAAAGGCCATTCAAAACCTTCAGAATACTCAAATAGTGCTGTAAATAGTCTGGTGGGAGAGCTAATAACCTAAGGGAATGTCTCCTTCAAAGGCTGACCACCCGAGGAGGGAAAAAAAGATGTGTAATTGCTAAACACTTCCATTTATATACCTCCCAAAGTATAGAGGTGGTGACCACACTGGGAATGCAAGCCAGATCAGTTTCATGATCAATGAGTCTATTGTATTACAAATCAGTACCATAAAGTACAGTGAAACAAAAACCTTAGCCTAAGCCCCCAGCTGGTAAAGACTAAAACAGCAAATACTGGCTGTAAGTAAGGTCTGACATGCTGAAACTGTGAGATCAAGAGCAACAACTTTGAGAGCCAATAAATCAGCATTGTGATGAGTGACTATTAATCAAAAAAAAAGAATGCTTATCACAAATACGATTAGACACACTCTGGTCAGATCTGTTGTTATCTCAATCCTCCAGGCCCCATGTTGAGTGCCACAAAGAACTGTTATGGTTTAAGCCCAACCTGTAACTCAGAACCATGCAGCTGTTTGCTCACTTCCCCACCTTCTTCCTCCCTCCACTCGCGGAGGGATGGGGAAGAGAATCGAAAGAATGTAACTCCCATGGGCTGAGATAAGAACACTCCAGTAACTAAGGTACAACATAAAACCACTGCTGCTACCACCAACAATAATAATGATAAGGGAAATAACAAGGGAAGAGAATACAACCACTCACCACCCACCAACTGATACCCAGCCTGACCCGAGCAGTGATCTAGCTCTTCTGGGTAACTGCCCCCAGTTTATATAGTGTGCATGACATGCTGTGGTGTGGAATACCTCTTTGACTAGTTTGGGTCAGGTGTCCTGTCTCTGCTTCCTTCCGGCTTCCCCTCCTCCCTGGCAGAGCATGAGACTCACAAAGTCCTTGGTCAGAGTAAACATTACTGAGCAGTAACTAAAACCATCGGTGTTATCAGCTTTGTTCTCAGGCTGAAAGTCAAAACCACAGCACTGCAGCAGCTACTAAGAAGGGTAAAAATGACTGCTTTAGCTGCATCCAGGACAGGTATACAGAAACTTCTCAGGATATGCTGTCCTTACTTAGAGAGCCATGCCAGCTGAGATGGTAATATTTTGTTTTGAAAATGCTAGAGCAAAATTTTCACATAGTATAAAGTATCCATCTGTGTCTTAACACCAGTGTCTGCCAACTCTTTCTTAAGTACCTCTGAAGTAGTCTGTGCCTCTAAACACATCCCTGATGATCTGCAGGCTTGGAGGGGGAGGACAAAGGGGAATATGTGTTCCTTTCTCCTTTGCAAAGACTGTAAAATACAAAAGTAGCATTCATCTAAGAAAATAGTCTGTATATGCTTTTCCTTTTGTCTTGGAGCCCTATTCTTCTCAAGTACTTTTATATTTCTCATTAATTTTCTCACTGCCTTTCATAAAATGAATCATAGAATGGTTTGGGTTAGAAGGGTCCTTAAATGATCTAGTACATGGTGACCATGCCAATGGCAGGGGATTTGGCACTAGATGATCCAAAGGTCCTTTCCAACCATAATTATTCTTTGATTCTATGATTCAAGAATCCCTGCCACAGGCAAGGACACCTTCCACTAGACCAGGTTGTTCAAAGCCACATCCAACCTGGCCTTGAACCCTTCCAGGGATGGGACAGCCACAACTTCTCTGGGCAATCTTTTCCAGTGCCTCACCACCCTCATAGTGAAGAATTTCTTGCCAATGTCCAATGTAAACCTACCCTCTTTCAGTTTAAAACCATTCCCCCTCATCCTGTCACTACTTGCCCCTGTAAAAAGTCCTTCACCAGCTTTCCTGTAGGTCCCCTTTAGGTATTGGAAGACTGTTATGAGATCTACTGTGAGCCTTCCCCAGGCAGAACAAGCCCAGCTCTTTCAGCATGTCTCCAGAGGAGAGGTGTTCCAACCCTCAGCATCTCTGTGGCCTCCTCTGGAGTAACTCCAACAGCTCCACATCCCTCTTGTGTTGGGGTCCCCAGAACTGAATGCAGTACTTCAGGTGGGGTCTCACTGAGAGCAGGGTAGAGAGGCAGACTCCTCCCCCTTGACCTGCTGGCCTTGCTCTTGTTGATGCAGTCCTTACTTTCTGGGCTGTGAGCACACACTGCTGGCTCATGTTGAGCTTCTCATCAATCAACACCTCCAAGTTGTCCTCAGGGCTGCTCTCAATTCAGTCTCCACCCAGCTTGTAGTTGTGCTTGGGATTGCCCCTACCCAGGTGCATTTTTCACATGATTACCTGTTGTTGAGCAGGCATGTATGGGAAAGAAGCTAGCTCTTTATCACATGCTTCAGTCTGCTAAAGTATCTTGCCCAGTCACTATACTACTTGGCCAATTTTAAATTAAGAATCAGCATATGAGATACTATTGATCATGCAAATGCATACATGTGTGAGCAGGTTTGTACAGCCCCATTGGCTTTTACAGGACTGCTGTGCTCTACATTCTGTCCATGAACTGATTATGGGGATTGGAATCTCATGCAGGCTAGGATCAGCTGTTGGCTGAACTGCTGGAGCTGAGCCACAGAATGGGCTGTAACAGAAGTAATCCAGTAGTCACCAGATGAGCACCTTGCTCTTTCTCTGGTGAAGGTCCTTCTGATAAACTCTTAGTTCACTTTTGGCTCCCAGGAAACTTTTGAAGTATAGTAAAATCCTTTCAGGAAGTAAGAAGCAGATTTCCTGCACAGACTGAGTAGATGACAGTTTACTCAGGCATTGAGTCTTGGCACCTTCTTAAGAAAAAAAGACTTACTCAGCAAAGAAAGATAAAATTTTCAGGATTCAAATCCTCAGAAGCATAATAGTAATGAAACTAAAAGCAATATGTGAACCAGAATTTACCTGACTACATAAATTTGTGTAATTCTAATACCTCATCATGGTTGGGCTGCTTATCTGCTCTCCAGCTGAAGCTCTGATCAAAGTAACCACTTAACTGAGTCTCAAGAGGGCCTAAAATGTGATGTTGGATTAAATGGTAGTTTACACTGTCTTGGGAAAGGTGTTGCCTGAAGCTATCTCTGTGCTTCATGGAGGAGGGTGTGTTTTTATTTTATTATTTATTTTTTTTTTTAATGTAGGTTGGTGTCTTTTATTTGTTTTGAATACTTCCCTTGTTTCCGTGTGTTTATAGATTGGTGTTTGTTTAGGGAAGATTAAGTAAACTACTAAGTTGTTTTATGTAAGAACTGAGCAATTTGATGTTTCTTTCAACAAATTATAGTTTATGAATTCCTGTTTATAACAACCTGTCTAGTTAATGTAGGAGGAACTGTGTGGGAAGAAACACTGCCAAAGAATACTTTTTCACCTTTGAGTTCTTAATCACTCCTCCATGTCTTTAGGCCAACAGAAATATTCACCACATGCTGAAAGAGCAGTTTACTGAGATCCTCCCAATAGATTGTTACAGATGGGTGTAGTGTATGTTTTTGTTACAAACCAACCTAATTTTCTTCAGGTAAACAACCACTGAAAGGGTTAGAACTGGTGCTAGCAAACTAACACTACTGTCAGTAGTGCTGTACTACTTTAACCAGAGAAGGACAGAGAGATTATAAGTGATTTTATATGATCCTCCACCTCACTGAAGAATAAATATGAAAATGATATGGGAATAAATGCTCTCAAACATAAGATGGGGACTTGGATTTAAGACTGACAGTTACATGCATTGTTTTAAAACATGTTTTAAAATATACTTGAAACATGAATTTTAACTCTAAAGGAAGAAGATACTTTGGGTTGTCAGCACACTTGAAATGTGCATGTCCTACTTGGAAAGAGCATACTACGGAAATACTATCAGTATCTTATCCTCAGAGCCATGAGCACGCAAAGAGGGTGGAG
Source organism: Agapornis roseicollis (assembly GCA_002631895.1). Taxonomy (NCBI): domain Eukaryota; kingdom Metazoa; phylum Chordata; class Aves; order Psittaciformes; family Psittacidae; genus Agapornis; species Agapornis roseicollis. The sequence continues at coordinate 59,959 of NDXB01005021.1, forward strand.
ACATCCACAATAATTCTCTTCCCAAGGAAGACCTAATGCAATTTACATACAAAATTAGCAGGTTAAACATGAATCATATTAATTTTTTTGGGATGGGCTAGGAAGAGAAACCTAAGCAAAAGATGATGAAAGCAGCTGCTGATTTAATGGGAGACTGAAGCTAGTTATACTGGGAGCTCTTATGAAGGGTGTGAGATCTAGTTGCTTCCCTTTTCCCAGTAGGCATCTCGAGCTGTTCTTGCAGAGGTTTTGCGATACATTTTGTTCAGAAGTAACTTGGGTGACAAACCAGCTACCATTCATAGTTACTTGGTTTAAGTTCATGGGTTTTTTTTTACCTTTTTCTCCTCCCATTCTTCACTTGTGAAACCTTCTTCCTCTCTCCCTCCTACCCTCCTCAGCCTGTTTTGCTACTTTCCTTTTTAGGCAACTGGAGGGTGTTGTTGCAAAAATGACAAAGGAAAATGCTTGTGTGTTGTAACTTGTTCTGTCAGTCTCCTGTAAGCTTCTGTTCTCAGGTTTGCCTCCTTGGGTTGGGCTTCTGAAGACAATTGTTTCATGCTATCAAGTGGAAAACATTTGAAGGAAATGTATCTAAAGAAAGAGTGATACTTTTAAGTTAAATATTAACCAGATTCAAACAAGCTCAAGAATATTTCAAGTGAGGTTAACTTGTTGGGCTGGTGAACAAGAACGAGCTCAAGCAGTGAAGAATAGGCATGGGGATACTCTATTCAGAGGTAGGTGACCATTTTTTGCACAGTAACTGAAACTATCAAAGATACAGGTATTCACTGGGTTTGATTTACTCCCTTTGCAACTTCCCATACAAGGCTTAAACAGATCTGGAAGTTCTTTCCCTTTGAAGATGCTGTACTTTAGCTTTTACAAATTGTCAAAAGTACAGTTTGTAGAAGTAGATAAAATGCAATAATCAGTATAACTATTGTGATTTCGTGGAGAAAATATGTGTTTAACACTTTTTGTTGTTCTGTGTTGAGATCAGAGTGACTCTGAGCATGGTGCAAACAACTACTTCATAAACTGCAAACAGTTTGCTTGTGTCTAGTATAGGTAATAAAAAGCTACTTCCCAAGAAACATTCCCTCCCACCTGATTTCTTTTTTAGCTCTTATCTTTATGTGTGTGTCCCCAGACCATGGTCCATTTAGCTTACCCCTGGATTTTAGCATAAATGCTACCTAAATCTATTCATTGTTTAATAAAGTTTCCATTTGCACACTTGGGAGCAAGTGAGAATTTTGGTTCTTTTCAACTATGAATACAGTGGATTGCACTGTTGTTTCTCTTCCTGGAGATAGCATTACACAGCTGTTCCTTTAAAAGGTTACATTTCTGTGATGAAAGACACCCTTTCATTTTTAAAAGGACACTTGATTTCATCAAGTGTCTTCTCCTTTTTCTGTATTACAGAGATCCTGAATCTGTGCATTCAAAAGGTGATGGGCAGATTGTGCCTTGTTCTGAAAGGATGTGTTGCCTCTCTGCATGTCTACTACTCTGAGTTAGTATTTTACAAGAAAACAGTGTCAATTAGCTTAATTAAAGTGGTGCTTGGAGAATGTTCAAATGCTTTCCATATCTTCCATGATTATTAGTTGATATTTCATATTTTGAAATTTTGAATGAGATAGAGTTTTATGGATAACGTATGATTCATCTACACAGTATAGAAATCTAGAGCAAGGCATACAAGAAGGTGTACATTGCCTACCTTTTCTGAGCAGCAGGGATCGGATACTAGTGCACTCGGTATCACAAACATGATTTAGACATTCACATTCAGCTCATGGCCTTTGGATGAATTTTAGTGCACAGAAAGATACTATGGATTAGTTCAGAATATCTGGATGCTATGAAGTGACTCCTTTTTATCTAAACAGTGGCAAAGTGTTGATGCAATTTAGGCAATCCCTTGCAGTTCTCAAAGGAGGAAGCAATTATAATCTGAAATTGTGCTCCCAGTTGCAAGGCTGGTTTTACCTTACCCTCCTCTCTATTGGCTGAAGGCTTTGTCCTTAGTGCCATGCCTTTAGTCTTTATTTCATGTGTGGTAGAACTTGCTGAATAGCTTGTGGTTAATCCCTACCTCAGCAAAGCTAAGCAGAGGGAGTTGCAAGAAGCTCTGGAAACAAGTAGACAAACGCAGATGGATCTGAGTAAACTACCAGGTCCTGTTCGCAATCCCATTGCCCTCAATTGATAAAAAATAAAAATAATTAAGAATTCAGTTGTGTAGAGGTATTGTCCTTCCTGACAGCAAAAGTTTATTTTACTTTTCTTGCACCCCTTATCTGGTGATCTTGTACTGAGTGATCTCAGCTATAAAATCCCTTGACTATTCTATGACTACATCTCACCTTTCCTGAAGCCTCTGTATCTATTATTCCAGTTAAGTGCCTTGAGGTGCTCTTCCTTAGGGACTGTAGTGACAGGACAAGGGGTAACGGGTTCAAACTTAAACAGGAGAGGTTTAGATTGGATATGAGGAAGAAATTCTTTCCTGTTAGGGTGGTGAGGCACTGGAATGGGTTGGCCAGGGAGGTTGTGAGTGCTCCATCCCTTGGTGGTGTTCAAGGCCAGGTTGGACAGAGCCTTGGGTGAGATGGTTTAGTGTGAGGTGTCCCTGCCCATGGCAGGGGGGTTGGAACTAGATGATCGTAAGGTCCTTCCCANTGAGTGCTCCTTGCCGGTGTTCAAGGCCAGGTTGGACAGAGCCTTGGGTGAGATGGTTTAGTGTGAGGTGTCCCTGCCCATGGCAGGGGGGTTGGAACTAGATGATCGTAAGGTCCTTCCCAACCCTAACTATTCTACGATTCTATAACAGCTTTCTTTTCTTCCTGTGGGAAAGACTGCCTAATATAACATTTGCCACTGGTTGCAGTTTCTGATGCCTTTCTTACACAGGTGACAGATTGCCACCTATTTGTATCTTTTCTTGTCCTTATTCTTTCCTGAAACTTTTTTTCTGAAGTCCTATTGCTATTGACATTAAAATAATGAGCTTATATTTATTTTGACTGTTGTGTGTCTTTACTTAACTATTCTGCTACTATGTTAGCTCCTTCAGTCATGGAGTTGTATTTGCCAATTTGGGAGGTATATCACAGGTCTGATTTATAGGACTTTTCATATTTCTTTGACTAAAAGAGGCATTTTCTAGAATGAAAACCAGCAGAGTGGGTCTCAAGAAAATCCTATAAACCCAGAAAAATGTTGTGGAGTTTTTGTTTGGATTTTTTTGTATGATTGAGACATGTTAATGTGCAAAAGAATTGATCCTACATAGACCCACAGCTGCAGTGAAATAATAATAATAATTAAAAAAATGCTTCCAGTACATCAATTATTCATAAATTAGCTGTTGGAATGGATGCTTCCTTACTTTCTTTGTACCCTGGACTTTTTCTGGTTTCAGTAGCTAAAAAAGCATGAATGAGGGCCACGAGGATGATCAGGGGACTGGAGCATCTCCCATATGAAGACAGGCTGAAAGAATTAGGTCTGTTCAGCCTGGGGAAGAGAAGGTTACATGAAGACCTCATAGCAGCCTTCCAGTATCTGAAGGGGGCCTACAAGGTTGCTGGGGAAGGACTCTTCATTAGGGACTGCAGTGACAGGACAAGGGGTAAGAGGTTGAAACTTAAACAGGGGAAGTTTAGATTGGATATAAGGAGGAAATTCTTTCCTGTTAGGGTGGTGAGGCACTGGAATGGGTTGCCCAGGGAAGTTGTGAATGCTCCATCCCTGGCAGTGTTCAAGGCCAGGTTGGACAGAGCCTTGGGTGAGATGGTTTAGTGTGAGGTGTCCCTGCTTATGGCAGGAGGGTTGGAACTGAATGATCTTAAGGTCCCTTTCAACCCTAACTATTCTATGATTCTATGACTTTCATGTGCTGGTCTCTGTGCGTGACTTCAGCCTTACATAACATAGTCCTTTAGGGAATGGTAAGTGCTCCATCATTATTAATGGCTCTAGAACTGGGTTCAGCAGTAGTGTAAGCTTAAAAGGATCCCATGAGTCCATGATAGTATAGGTCAGAAATGTTTCGGGTTTAAGAGCCTAGCAAGTTAAACCCTTTGAGGCAGAATAGAGAGAAAATCACAAAAGCAGATCATTTGGTGACACAAGCTGCTGAACTAGCAAGAATCAGAGTAGAAAAAGAGAAAATCTGTGTGGTAGATGACTGATTTGAGCAGATGCTCTACCAAACAGCCAATCTGCCTCATCTTTATATAAGCAAAGCAATACTTAAAAGTAGGAAAACCAGAGGTGCAGACTGTACCTGATCTTGTTTTTCCTGGAGAAGTTGCACTATTAGACATCAACATGAGAGAGAGCGAGGTTCTAGATGGCACCGGTGTGCAGGTCTGTCATAGTTTAAACCCAGCTAGGCAGCTCGTTCACTCACTCAACCCCCCTTTCTTGCACTCCCCTGCTTCCAGAGGGATGGGGGGAGAATCAAAAGAATGCAATTCACACAAGTTGAGATAAGAACAGTTTAGTAACTAAGGTATAACACAAATCACTACTGCTACCACTAATAATAATAATGATAAAGGAAAAGAATACAGCATCCCATCAACCACCGACAGATAACTCACAACACCCCACCAGCACCAACCAAATACCTCCAACCAACCGAGTGCTGACTAACCCCCTCTTCCAACCACCCTGAGAGCACTAGGCCTTCCGGGTCACCCCCAGTTACCTCCTGGGCATGACGTGCTATGGTATGGAATACCTCTTTGGTCAGTTTGGTCCTGTCAGTACAGTCCTGTCCCTCCTTCCTCCCGGCTTCCCCTCCTCCCCAGCAGAGCATGAGGCTCACAAAGTCCTTGGTCAGGGCAAACATCGCTCAGCAACAACCAAAAATATCGGCCTTATCAGCCTTGTTCCTGGGTTAAGTCAAAACACAGATACTAAAGAGAAGAAAAACTGACTGCAACTGCTGAACCAAGGACATTGTCACATCAAGAGGTGTTTAAAAAAGGAGTTTCTCCTCAAAATTGTTAAACTGTTTCTGGTTCTGGAGGTGTGTAAAATAGCAAATGGTATATGTAGGCTTTTATAAGAATACAGACAGATGTGCAATATTGCAGGTATTCTTTGTAGATTTTCGTGTGATAAAATAAAAAAAAGCAAGAAGTGGTGTGAGGTCTGGTAAACTTGTAAATATTCTCTTTAGAAAGGAAAATCACTTCTCTTATGCAGCTGTCCAGAAGATTAAGCAGCAATGATGCTGGAGGTAAAGTTTTGTGGTAGATCAAAGTTTGTCTGAAGTGAAACTGTAAATAGGATGAATCTTTTTAATGTATGTGTGTGAAACCTAACTGCAGGCAGAGTGAGGAAAGCGCTCAGAGTTCAGGGTTAGATCTTGTTCATGTAGTGTATTTAGGATGTAATAAAAGGAGGATGGACAGGAAAACCTGCAGATAATATTCAAAGAAAATGCATACCTTGGAAATTGGTGAATGAAAACCTCAATACTGAAGACAAAAAGAAGAAACTCATTCTCTTTTCCACTGGAGAACTTCAAATGCTACCAGTCTGCTGCACTTCCCACTGTTACAGGCCTTTAGAAACTCATAGTACACCTGTCATTCTCAGCCACATCTCAGATTGAGTGCCTGCTGCTAGAGAGGTGAAGGGTGTGTAGAAATAATGAGTAAATAGTTAAGCAGCAAATACTTCTCAAAAGCCACACTGAGCTGTGGGCATACATGTGTGTATTTTTTAGGTCTGAGGCTTAACTTCAAGCCCTGAAAAGAAACATTGTAGGGGTTTGATTTTTCAGCTCTCTGTTGAAAGCATTGTTTTGTTCTGGGAACTGATGAGTGAAAAGTGATACCTCATTCAGCAGCGTTCATCCAAAAAGGAAGTCTGTTGTAAACTTTGCGAGGCATGGGCTTGTTCATGCTTGCTTCTTAATACAGAGAATAACTCTGTAATATTGGAAGCTGGCTTTTTTTTTTATGGTTGCAAATGAACAAGATTTATTTCTCGGATTATATATCTTCATATATATATAGAATATGTATATTATTATGGTCCAAAATGAACAGAAAGTTCATTCCATTGTGCAAAGGCTGTGACTTCCCAGGCTGCGAGCTGCTGTGCGGCAGCTGCAGGAGTATCTCCTACCGCCATCTTCTGGAAGTCGCTTAGAACTACAAGCTCTGTCAAATGCGCTTGGCAGCGCTTGCGTGTTTTAGGATTTGCAAGTAAAGTCAGGACGGGAGCTAGGTATGTTTTAGTGAAACGTGTGCTGATTAATATTATCTTCTTTCCTCAGCCCATTTGTCAGGCTGCTTATAATAACGATTTCAGTGAAGTTCAATTCCTTCTGGAGCGTGACAGCAACTGCCTGAATATCCAGGACAGCTTCAGTGGAGACACCCCCTTAATTTGTGCATGTAAACAGGGAAACAACAGGATAGTTAGCTATCTTCTAAACAGAAATGCTGATGTCAACCTCAGAAACAAGGTAAGTGGCCACCCTTCTCTAGCCTTTCTTTGCCTCTCTGTTTTTCTCCACCCTGGTTAAAAGGAAAGTCTGAAGGAGTGGCTGTTCATCTCTCACAAATGTATGCCTGTGGAGAAACTGACTCCACAAAAACCTGCCTTATTGCCACTGCAGACCTGCTTTTGTCATGCTACAGAACAATAGCATGACACGTAATAGCATGCTGGGGGGGGGAAAGGGAGGGAAGCCTGCCACTGTTCCTCCCATGTTCCCTATTCTAAATACCTACTTGTCATGCACAGGACCTGTGACTTGCTATTTTCCTTAAGGTAATGAGGAAGTCTGGTTTTGTAGTAGGTTACAAATAAAAAGTAGCTGAAAGGTGTGGGCTCTGGTTTCATTAGTAACTTATGATGTTAGGAGTAATAAATAACCAGGGGAAAGAACCCCAAACTTCGCCAATTCTATTGTATTATCTCATACTCCAAGGCAATGATCAGAAAAATTCCTATACATTTGTGGATGATTTTCTGTCTCTGGTTTCCAGTGCATTTGTTTATTTCACAGGAAGGCAGCAAATTATCATGAGATCAGAGGCATATTCTATCCAGTCTCTTCTTCTTGATGCAAAAGACTCTCTATCTTACCTCAAAGTCCCTTTGAAAGGGCTCAGTATTTTGCAGTAAGGTTATTTTAATTACATTGGCAGCCATTCTCTAGCTGTGCTTGCCTTTTTTAAGTGTTTCTTTTCTTCAGCTTCACAGATGGAATCAGGCCCTTTTGTGCAGAGCTCAGCTGTGGTGCTCATGAATGAGAATGGGAGCAGAGGATGGCGCCGAAAAGCTTTTTTGCTTATTTTGGCCACAGTGTAACCTGTAACCTGGTTTGTCTAACTCCAGTTTGATAACCTACAGGAGGTTTAATACAAGTGGTCTTTAACATCCAGGTTTACAGCTCTGCCCTTTAGTTGCCTTGGTACGCTTGGTATTCACAGGTTTTTCTAAACTCTGTTCTCACTAGAGAATACAGACAGGTATTGCTACTTGCCTGTGTTTCTCGTGTGCCAAAGGAGATGCCATAAACTTTCATATGTCTTTTCTTCTGTAACCAGCACCTCTATCAGACGAGTCACTGTGGGGATTCTTCCTACTGGTTTAACTTGCTGAGTGGCAGTAGCAGTCAGTCTACTCTGCCCTCTTTCTCCCCGCAGCCATGTCCAAGTTTGCAGACATACACATGGAATCCTTTGGATCCTGCATCCTTCTTGCACATGTAGCCCAATTTACATGAGCCTGTATATGTTAAATGTGTTTCTGCTTAAGGAAGTAAAATTCATGTGTCTGTTTCTGCTTGAAAATCAGAAAATATTTCCAGTAGATTACCTAAAAGAAAGTCTATGAAATATAAAATGGTCTACTACTGTCAATATTAAATAAATATAATCAGATCACTGAATCTGATACTAATCAGGGTTATTTTGTGTTTAGAAGGACCGCACGTGTCTCCATTATGCTGTGAGAAAAAGGTTTACCTTCCTTGACTACGTGCTCATCATTATCCTCATGCCAGTGATGCTTATTGGGTATCTTCTTATGGTGAGTCTGGATGAAAGCAGGAAAAACCCTGTACCTTTTCCTTTCCTCTTATCACCTTTCTCATAGCAATATTTCAGGCCAGGAACCTGTATAAGATATGGACTGTGTTTTTAAAGCAAAGACTGATGGAAAGAAACAGAAGAAGCAGGGATTTTGTCATGACTATAGCTGGTGAAGCAAGAGAACTGTGTCACTGCATCAGTCTGGCATTTGCAGAAGCAAATTTCCTTTAGGAAACAATCCAGCATTTCGCCATCATGTACTTTGTACTATATGCAGATGGCCTGTCTTACTGTGTTACTCTTCCTTGTACCAAACAGGTCTCAAAGACTAAACAGAATGTAAGCCTGATCAAGATGTTGCTTAGAGCTGGAGCTGATGTTAATGCTACAGACTTTGTAAGTGGGTTTATACAAATGCAGATGTATTTCTTATGCATGCAACAATATCAATAGACTTACAAATCTTCCAGCAAGAGTCCTGCTTTCAGAGTAAGATCTAAGACTGAAATGACTGTCATGCACTAGGAGGATTCAGTGTTTCTCCTCAACACTCAGGCAATGGTTTTGAGATGTACACAGAAATAATTCTCCACTGACCAACTAATTCTCCCTTTCTGACCAATGCCCTCTTAAAAGAATCCAGGCAAGCTAGGTTGAGACACTTACATATTAAATACCTGATCCTATAAAGATTTTAGTGATATAAGGGTCTGAGTTTATCATTATTTGTGAGTTCTTGGACTGGATCAGATTTGAGGGCAAAGACCATGCCACAGTGCTAAACCCTGTGTCTTCTCTTGATCTTCAGAGTGCATTGGTCTGCCGTTTGCAGAGTTCAGTGGCCACTGTCCTAGTTGGGTGTGGAAGACAGCTCCCCTACTCTAAAGGATAAAAAGATAACACCCAATTCTAGCAGCAACCAAGTTCTAAAACTGAAGTGTGAACAAACAGTATTGCTTAAGACATAGTTGTTGAGATCAAGATCATGGAATCCTCTGAAGTTAGTAAAGAACTGTTGGCCTCCTGCTGAAGATAGCAGACCTGTTCTAGCAGCTGCATCCCAGGGAAGAAATTATTTTTTTGTTCTCATTACTCTTATGCAAATGAATTTTTTTGTTGTGTAGTGTCATGCCAGGAAATGATATGTCTTTTGCATCCAGGTGTTAGGGGTAAGCTCCTAAGGCTTCGTAGTTGTACTTTGGTAGTCCTACTTACCTATGATTTACTAACGAAGTAATAGAACTAAAGTTCATCTGCTTCTGTTTCTCTTCAGTCAGGCAGCACAGCACTTCACTATGCTTGTAAAATGAACAACCAGGCGGTTATTCCCCTACTGCTTCAAGCTCATGCAGACACTTCTTTAAAGAATCAGGTAAGAAGATGAAGTTGATAACTGTATTTCCTTATCATGATGGTGAACCAGTACATTGTAGGCCTTAGCTGGTGTACAGCAGTTTAAAAAAAGAGCGCATAGCTTCCTGCAAGCAGCCTTGTTTGCTGTGTGGTTTAAAGCAAAGTTTGCTCCGTTGCCTTTGTTGGCAAGAGCAGCTGTAAAGTTCAAATCCTTCACTGCTGGGTTTCCACCAGTAAACATTGCCTGGATGTCTAATGGATCTTCTTCTTAACTCAGAACTGCTCTGCAGTTGTTTTTAAGATGCAGGCTGCAGGGAAGTGGCAACAGCTTTCTGAGGTGCTTTTTGTGCCTTTGGACACAGTTCTTCTGAGAGGGGCAAAGTCAAGCTGCTTCTGTCATAAGAATATCTCAAATGCTAGCCAGATAAATACTGATCTGGAAGTATCTGCATTATTGAGTTGAAGTGAGCAATGCACTGCCCATGTTTCTCTTGAAATCAGCCATTACCTTAGCTCTGCACTGACTCTGGACATTAGCCTCAGGAAACAGTGGAATGACTGTCTCTGCTTGAGGGGAGGACAGGATTCTGCCCCTGGCTTCAGTGAAAGCAGCATTAGAGCCAAGATGTTCTGAAACCTTTGTTTTAGAGCAAGAGTGTGACAGTGAAACTTGTGCAGCAGAGCATTGTATCTGGGTGGCAAACTCAGGAAAAGTCTTTGTACTTGACCCATATCTATCATATTACAATATGTGTCATTTGTTTCTTTCAGGATGGTGAGACTCCCTTAGATATAGCAAGAAGACTGCAGTTCCACAGCATTGAAAGTATGCTAAGGAAAAAATCCTAATCATGAAGAACTCCTGAACATGCAGAAAAGTACCTCATCTGGGGATTCATCTTGTACAGCAGCAGGAGTCCTGCAGAGGGTTGAGGGCTCTTTCTTGATAAAGACTTGGTCCAAATCCACCCTTTTGTTGCTGCAGACTTTTGACTATCTTGTGTGAGACTTGTCAGTAACCTCAAGGCCACATGCACTGGAAAGAGTTAACCTGATCTTACTAAGCCTTGAATGATTACAAGAGTGTTCAAAATATTGCCCTTCCCATCTGCTTCCCCAGTTTTACCACTTGGTTTGTGAGGACAGTGGATTTTGAAAGCTAACTTTAACATGTCTGGAAGCCTAACAATGATGGTTGGCAGCCAATAGAAAAATAAAACGTCCTTTGGAGTGTGTGTTACTTATTTGCAGGGTATACACTTGACAACTGAACGATGTACCACAGCAGTTTATGCAAAGGCTGGTACCTTCCCCTTAGTATTTCTCTTCCTACAATGGGAGTGACTTTTTTTTTTTTTTCTTTTCATATAAGAAACAGCAAAAAGAGATTCTGTTCAGCCTGGAGAAGAGAAGGCTGCGTGGAGACCTCATAGCAGCCTTCCAGTATCTGAAGGGGGCCTACTGCAGTGACAGGACAAGGGGTAAGAGGTTCAAACTTAAACAGGTGAAGTTTAGATTGGATATAAGGAGGAAATTCTTTCCTGTTAGGGTGATGAGGCACTGGAATGGGTTGCCCAGGGAAGTTGTGAATGCTCCATCCCTGGCAGTGTTCAAGACCAGGTTGGACAGAGCCTTGGGTGAGATGGTTTAGTGTGAGGTGTCCCTGCCCATGGCAGGGGGGTTGGAACTGGATGATCTTAAGGTCCTTTCCAGTCCTGACTATTCTATGATTCTATGATTCAATGAGTTGCTGGAGACCAAAAAGAAAGCAAATTCACAGGTTGGTTTAGTGCATTAAATAAATAATGAATAAATGTTTGGTGCGGTAGATAAATAAGTCTCTTGATCACCTTTCCATTATAAACAGTGTACTAAAGGAAAAAAAAAATCAATAAATGAATTGCTGTTGATGTATCCTCCTCACAGGACTGGGCAGGACAGCATGCTTCTCAGTGGTGCATGCAGCAGAGGATGCATGTACCAGAATGATAATAAATTCATGAGTCTTCTCTTGCCTATGGGAAGGCAGAAGAAAACCTGCAGTGGTAAGCATGTGTTAATGTGGCCTGGCAATTTGTGATTTAATAATATAGCAATAAAGGGGAATCTCCTTTCAGATTCTGTTGTATTTTGCTTTCCTCATCTAATAGATCTTTATTTTTGTTGACAGTTTTGGTAATTTCCTCTGAGCTGCCATAAGATCACAAGGTAGGTGCTATAATCAGTACTGCTAATTGCTGCTAGACTAGGTACATGGACCAGCTAATGTATTTGTCCTGTGTTGCAGAACAGATATATTGTTCAGTGTAAATTTTGTATTGAATGCTGACTCCAAGTATAAAGGGTTTTGGTTGGGCAATGGGAGCTTGAGGTCCCACCCAGAAACACCCCAGGAAAAAAAGCTATCCTGTCAGAGTCTGTAGCAATGAACACTTTGGGTGTAACCTGGGGACAGAAACTCCTACCTCCAGATCAAGTTATAGGTGAGCAGATGTGAGGCACTTGCGTGGGTAATGAAGATGCTATCTCTTTGGGCTAATGGCTGGAAAGGGGAAAGAGCTGACTGCTTTCATATGCTGTAGGAATTTCTTGAACAAACACAAGAGTCAAGACAAATAGTTGTTTGGAAGTTAAAGCTGATAGCTCAGAGTGCTTGCAACAACTTCATTGGTGGTGTCAAGAGTAATTCATAGGGTAGAAACCATATTGTTAGGAGTGCAGCTTGCCTGGCAGGTCTACATGTCCTTTTTCCTCAGCTGCCTCCATGGTCTTTGAAGTTGGTGGGTTTAGAGTGCATGAACAAATGTTTGGGTGACATCTAGGCATGGAGGGCAGGAAAACATTTCTACAAGTTTTTCTGATGTTGGATTCCTTGTTTGGAAGTCCTCTATTGCCTGCTCAGTTACCTGTGTCTCAAGATTTCTTGACAGTGTCGATACTGTAAGTAAATGTGAGGAGGGAAAAAGAAGTAAAAGAACCCGCAAGTTTTCTGCCAAGTAGATAAATGATTTAATTTAAACAAAGGTCAAACTTCTCAGGAAGACAGCAGTCACAATAATACCATAAAAACCCTCAAACTATGAGGAATGCGAGAAACAAGTGCAGTTAAATACTGCTATCCACTATGTGTGTCTCTGTGCTTACCTCTTCTCCAGGTATCACTCTTATTGCAAAACAGAAATTCTGGAGATTTCTGCTGAGTGAATCATGTGCGTGTGGTTTCAATATTTTGTCATTAGTTCAATGATTTTCCAATACATTTTCTCAGTTGCTTCAAGGCCCCAGATGAAATCAAGATGACCCCAAGAAGGAAAATGCTCATGATAAATGAGATTTTTAATCCGAGGGAGCAGCTTTGCCGTGTCTTTTGGATCTGCAAATTTGTCCTGTCCACCACTCCAGACAGCAATTGGTGTGCTTATTTCCTCTATCTTGTACACAGGAGGAGAAGACTGTAAGAAAGGGAGGAGACTTGGGTGAATACTGTTATAGCAAGGGGTGCATTTAGAGAAAGGATTCTGTGCAAGCACTGCTCTTTCCCTTCTGCACTCACTGCAATAAAACAGTAAGAATGAAGCCCACCCTCTTAGTGTCTATTTCCCTAACACCATTCCCTGTCTACTGTGAAAAGTAATGATCCATTCTATTTCTGTGTCTTTCCATAAGACGTGGCAGAGTTGTCTTGCAGTTTAAAGCCTGCTTTTGCCTTCAGAACAGACATGAAAAGAGCCATGTCTGTTTATCAGTCAAGAACTGTGGAGCTTATTAAAGTGTATGTTTAGAGTGTGAAGATCTTTAAGTTTTGTTTGGAGTGCAACTGTTGGTTTTATTTGTTATGCTTTGGATTTAAGTGTCAAGGAAATACTTTGGTCATTTATAATTTCCTAGAAATTTTCTGAGCTTCCCCAAGCCAAGGTATGCATTTCACTTTTAGCTGTAAGAATCATTTCCTTCCTTAGCTGAAAGGCAGACCTCGAGGATTGTCGGGGCAGTGAAGAGCTCCATACTCATCCAGTCTTAGGATTGGCTGTTAGCCTTTTGGGAATGGCAGGTAAATTGACATGTCATTGGACACATGTCTGCATCAGTAGGAGAGGCAAACCAAACTTTCTTAGCTGTCTGCAGGGACCTGCCTATGCCTTCTCTGTGAATAGACTTTTATGAGTATTAAATTCGGTGAAACATTACCTCAGACACACACCCTCTCTCTCTGTATCACCCACAAGTGCTGAAATGTGAATTCTTCTGTTCTTAGTTTTTTCAGGACCTGAGGATAGTTCTCAGGGAAACTGTATTGCCTTACCTGGTTGTATTTCTTCATGTTTTCCTTAGAGCCATAGTCATAAGCTTGCAATTGGCCTGCATCTATTACCTGTCAAAAGAACAGATGGAAGTTCTGAGGTACTGAGAAGCAGCACACAGGAGGCATTTTCCTGCCTGTAATTGGAACCAAGGCTTAGACAGTGAACTCTGTCTTGCTCCCACCTCTTCCTCTGGTTGCAGGCTTCCACAGACATTGAGGATGGATTGTAGGGTGAATAGCTCCATCCTTTCCTCTTGCTAACATTTTCTGCTGATCCCCAGTCACCTCCCTTGGTATGTTTTGTTATTTAATTTTCACTTGAGTACCTTAGTTAACTAAAGTTGAAGTCCCTGTTTGTGATGCACAGTTAGGTTTGGTTGTCACACAGGAATAGAACCTGAATGTCTAGAATATTTCAGGTTTATTACTAGTTTATCACTAGTCTAGCATAATGTAAGATCTCTCTTTACACATCACATCTTTTTGTTTGTCAGATTTGTCTGGCCTGTTCACAGCAGTGGTGACACTTGCAAAAGCTCTGTAGTTACACGAGTTTGGCTACGCATGTGTTGTGCCCTAACAGCAGTTTTGATATGGAACATTAGATACAGGCATTAGCCTGCCTGATCTGGTTGTCTGGAAGAGATGCTGTATGTCTTGCAGGACTGATGAGTCAAGAGTTAAGTACATGTCTTTTGAGGATTTTTTTGTTTGGTTTGCTGTTTTTGTGGGTTTTGGTGTTGGGGTTTTTTTTTGTTTGTTTTTGTGTGTGTGTTGGTTTACATTTTTTTCTTTTTGTCACTTTATTTTGCACAAAAGCAATTTCATTTGTGAGTGGTTGCATGCAATAAAGGACTGCCTGTCAGTTTAGAAAACCTTGACTTCAAGGTTTCAAGTAGGTGGGAATGTGCTCTGCTTGCTGTATTGTCTCTGCTATTTTCTTTTTATCCCGATCGTTACTGTCTGATATGTCCTGGGGAAATCTCAGCGCCTGATACCAAAGGGGCAGTTCAGATAATGGTCTGGTGTTCCATGGGAAACAGTGCTCCTTCTGGCAGGTGCCCATGGAAACATGTGGGAGGATGTGATGGGCAGTTTCTCAAATCCATCCTCTCTGCACTTCCCTGTGGGCTGTTGGTTGAATTAAAAGCAGTAGTAAGAGTTTGTTTATAGGGCAATATGCAGTTATACCTGATGCCAATGGATAATGTCCTGTACTGATGTTCCAGCAGGAGAATGTCCCACGTATGTATTTATTCGACTCTGGAGAGAAAGCAGAAGTGTTATAAATGCAGTGATTCAAAGTGTTATAAACACTGTGACAGAATAAAGATGTGAATGACCTGAGCAACATACTGCTTCTATGTTAAACCCCCATTTTAATAGTATATGCTTCAAATATCAGACAGAAAACTGAGAAGCAGACTTAGGAATAGCTGTTTAATTGTATACACCTGCACACTTTCTCCATGAAAGCAAGTCTGCTCCCTGAAGACGGTACTGTGGGATCCTGTGGTTCAGCAGCAGTAGGGAAAAACCTTCCAGTCCTTGCCAAGTAGATTCCTCACCTCACATCAAATTCCTATGAGTGTATAAGTCTTTCAAAGCTTTGCTTTTCTCTTTGCTTTACTCCTAGTGCTAAAGAAGCCAGCTTACAAAACTGATTGCTTTTTCTTCTGAGTTTTTTTGTTTGTTTTTTTGTTTGTTTGTTTTTTTGTTTGTTTGTTTTTAGTTCTGCATTTTTATAGTTCTGTTAAGGAGGCATACTAACTCCATCTCCCCAGATTCCTCCTCAGACTTGTTATCCTGCACTGAGAACCGGATTAGTGATTCAACCCAAGTCAGGACAGATCCTTAATGGTTTAGCTCTGCAATTCAAAGGGGCTGAAATGCTTCTAGTTGCTTTTGCATTGAACCTTTGATTCTCACTGCTTTCCCATATATGCTTTTACAAGTGGTTGTAGATGGAGAAAAATGGTTCTCAGTCTTTACAGATGTCGCAGTAATAAACATTACACAAGCCAGCTTCTGCATACTTTGGCCACTGTAAGGGAAATTTAAGACACACTACAGCATCCATATGTTGGTAAGCATAGGGACAACTCTCCTGTCTCTCCTGACTCACTAATCTCTGTGAATCCCACTGTAGACGTGCTGCATTCCACAGACACAGGGAAAGGGTTTTCTGTAGCTCTACAGATTTTTTGCAGATTAAGTTGTTGAGCACAGTTCTAAGGACAAAAAAAAGAAAAAAAAGGAAAATACCCCTCACTATAGCTCTTTAGGTCCAAGCTCTGGTACAAACAGTCTGGAAAGTGGGAAGGGAAAAGGAGCTTTTTCCTGCTTTTTAATTATTCCAGTGTTCAGAGGACCCTGGTGTCTGCATGCTAAAGAACCAAACTGGGAACTGTATTACCAAGAAGTCTGACTCCATCATCCATTTGCTCTTTTTAAAGAGCATCTGTGAATGACCAAAACATGATTGACTTAGCCTCAAAAGAGCGCACATCTATTGACATGTGCAGTATAGCTCCAGACAGTTTTCTGTCCTTTCTGTGACTAGGATTTGCCTAATTGTTGCTCCCATCTGTCATTAGTTCTAGTCCTGTTTGGCACAATGTCCTGTCATTCCCTCCATCAGCTGAGAGCTATGTTATGATTTATATATGTTTACGTTCCTGACAGTTACTAGATAAGGATAGAGCACACAGATGTAACTTCTGTAACTTCTGATATCACCTCAGTTTTACTTTGAGTGGATGTTCTTGCATATACATACCGTGTTCAGATTTTTTATGCTACCTCCAGCTACATAACAGAGTATGTGGCCACAAAACTTATCCAGGTTTGCACATAGCTGTGTCACAGGTCCTCTCAGAAAACCAATCTGGTGCATGGTTCCTTTGCAACCGAATAGTAACTGAGGGAAGGAAAAAGCACAATCACAACACTGTTTGGTTTTTTTTTCCCTTGTTACAGGAGTATTTTATGCATGAAACTGTTGCTAATAGCCCAGCCTTCTAACTCAGTACTCAAAGATTGCTAAAGCAGGTTGCCCCTCCAGTACTCCTTGCAACACCTTTTCCCCCATACTGCGTCAAGTATGCTTCCTTCTTCTTGCTAGTGTCATCAATACCAGAAGAAAACATCCTCCATTTCTAGTGAAATGACCTCAGAGCTCACTCATTTCTGAAGTCCCAGGATTATCTAGCTGCTATTGCAGGTCTGGTTTAGTTCCTCCTGCATGAGGCCAGCAAAATATTAGTTAAGTTCAAGAGTCCTATGATGAGAGAGTTTCCCAAGTCTCCTACTGACTGGGACCTGCTGCTACAAGCCCTATACCTCCAGTACTTTCCTCACAGAGTTTGGGAACATATTTTTCAAAAGCACTCAATTCATCCCAACATCAGCATCAAGCATGTCATCTGTTCAGGAACACTTTGCTTCAGATTGAGTGAATCTTGTGAAGTTAAGTCAAGCATTGGGACTCTTAGAGGGAAAAATGACATACCCACACCAGTGGTTCAGGAAGACTTGTTATCTTAATCAGAGGGCTTGTAGCATGTGAACATGAGGCTACTGGGCCCAGAGCACAGAATATTTTCACCCTTTTAGCCAGCTCAGGGTATGTAGAAAATGCTATGAAGCCTGCAAGTGCATAAGAGACAGCCTGAGTTAATGAAGACATCTTCCACAGGCAAGATAAACAAATAAGCAGTAGGTAGCAAATGAGAAATTAGACTAGATCTGCAGCCCATTGCCTGTTGTTCATGTTTGTCTGTGCTTCATGTTTTACCTAAGGTGAATGTTGAAGCTAAGTCCTGAAAGTGATTTTATTTGGGAGGCAAGGTTCATTCTGAATTTTAAAGCATGTCTGGATATTGCATTTATCAGAACAGTTTTTGTAGGCAGCATGTCAATGAGGTTTTTGTGATAAAATCAATTCCCCCTAAAGTTAAAAAAACTCTCATAAAATCAGAGTTTTTCATATTATAGTCTCTAAAGGTCTATGTATATTCATGCTTCTATTAAACTGCAGAATAATTAGCTGAATACTGGGAGCTTTTAATCTTTTCAACTGATTGTTTGCATCAAAGGCAGCTGAAGAAGTCCTAGATCATTACTTTGTTTTGCCGTGAGGGTCTGGAACTGTGACAATATATGGTTTTCCCACATCTCCTTCTCTTTTCTTCTGGGTCATTTCACATTAATGAACTGGCAGTTACTCATTTTCTAGTCAACGTCCATTCACAATTCCTAGACTTAAACTGTAAACATCAGGAACTCTCAACTTACTCTAAAAGAAAGTTAGTTGCATTCAGAGGCCATGCAGTGAGTTAATGCTAAAGGCTGGCACTAAGAGAAAATAAGTTATTGACACTTTTTTCCTAATTTACAGTCTCTGACAATATAATTTTAAACAGTAATATTGACAGTTAAAGTGACTCGTAAACTATGCTTTAAATTTTAACATTGCCATTAAGTCACATGACTTAGTAATGTTAAGGTTCTTTTTCCTTGTGTTGTTATTTGAAGTCATGTATTATATTTGCTGTTTTATCTTTTCCTTCCTGTTCACAAAGGAATTACCTGAATGTTTCAATACAAAAGAGGAACTTGAAAATTCTTGTTGCTAAGAATTTAAGAAAACTATTTGAAGTACACAGTAAATAACTACTCTCATGTCTCCAATTATATGAAAAGTTGAACTGTATTTGGACCTACTATTAGGTTTCTTTGCTTATTAAGGGTAGTCGAAACTTGGTTTAGAAAAGTTTTGTTTTTTTTCCAGATCTCAACTCAGAAGACACTTCTATGTTTGCTAGTTCTCTATAAACAAGAAAGACAACTTAATCAATAGGGCGATCCATTTCCTGATCAGATATAAACACGAGTGGCTGTGAACCGTGAGTGTGCTGACATTACCTGATGTTGTGCCTTCAGAGTGACCAACATAATACACATCCTTCTGTCCAGTTTTATTCATAATGAAGTACAGCTCTGCTGGAATATCATATTTACCCATTTCATCGAAGCTACAGAGGAGAAACACAGAACGTTAGCAGGCAATTTAGCTATCACAGTGTGAATTACTGACTATTCCCTTTCATCTCCGAGTCTGACATCTCTTCCCCAGCCAATGCTCTCAACTCTGCGTAGTAGTGAGCATCCTTCTTCATCTGGTACTTTACTCTCCTTGGTTGGTGTAGACCCTGTTCTGGTGTTGGTTTAGGTAAAAACCACCAGTCTGAAGCTATCTAGTCCCCTCAGAGTTTTTGTCTGAGTAATTTTCCCTCTGTATACAAAGTACCTGAACCGCCAGAATGCTTTCTGGCTGGGATTAAGGGTCTTGTGTTTTAAAGACCAAGTATTCCCTCGGCTGTTTCCCATCCAGACATCATAGCCAGCATCTGCGAGAAGAAAGCCCAAGCTGCTGTTGGGCAGGTTAGAAATCCAGTGTGTAGCATCTCCTAGAAGAGCATGTTGTAGGAAGACTACAGGCTTTTGCCCTGGAAAAGAAAAATGTTCTTATATTGGAGCAGTCATTAATGTGTATTTAAGATTGGGGTGCAGAGTTTAGCTTGTAAGAGGGTTTAAATCTTTCCTTCTTCAAGAAGCTCCCAGGAAACTATGCATAGATACTGGTCAGAGAAACCTGAGGGGTTTGTTCCATGTAAGCAGGAAACATTTAATGACATTTCATAACAATCTCATGACAGGACTGGCAAATAAGAAATTTAATGAGGAGGCCTGTCCCCAGCTCCTTTTGTACTGGAAAGCAAACTTACAGGTGCCTATATTGAAACCATCTATCCACAGCTGAAAACTGCTGAAGGCATATGTGTATGAAACACAAACATTAATTTTTTTGTATTTGTAAATACATTTTGTAAATATAAATAGTGTGTGAAAGATAAAGCAGCATATCTGCCCTTAGATCTATTTAGTAGCCAACCAAGCAGGGCTCCTTATCTGACTTTGGTTAACCTTACTCTGACAGTGAGGCTGGTCCAGATGATCTCTGAAGGGGGAGATCCAAATAGGAGTAGGCATTCAGAATGAATTATTCTATAGTTCTAATTAAGAGTTATAAACAAAATAGCATCATCATAGAATCATAGAATCATAGAACAATTAGGGTTGGAAAGGACCTTCAAATCATCCAGTTCCAACCCCCCTGCCATAAGCAGGGACACCTCATACTAAACCATGTCACCCAAGGCTTTGTCTAACCTGGCCTTGAATACCGCAGGGCACCTCAAATTCTAGGTGGAAATTCTTTCTCCATTCAGAAAACAAGATGAAAAAAATGAAACACATTTGCTTTTCACTGATGACCTTATCAACTTGCTTAAGAATATCTCTGTCCTTTGAAGGCTGGGTACTAATGTTCATATGCCCAACCTGAGAGACTTTGTTGTCAGGCTTCTATTTTAAATGTATGCTACTTAGAATGCTAATGCAAAACCTTCCAAAATCCAGTTTAATGCATCCTCCCCAGCCCACATGAAAAACAAACCTATGATATTACAAAAGTATTGGAAAAGTCTCAAATAGTAACAGAGACACTGAATACATGGATTTCAGATGGATTCAGAATTCAGGCCAGATTCCTGACTAGGTGCTCTTGCTGAGACTGAAAGGTGTGCAACATGTCACAGCATGTGCAAAGGAGAAAAATGGGGGACTCATTGAAGGGTTGACTCTCAGGCTTTCTCCTATTTTTCCTCCTTCCGTCCTATGACTGTGTCATACCTGTATTTCGGCTGTTCCTCCCAGCAGGAATTCTGAAAACACTAAGAATGTATCCATCCTCTGTAGTAACTTCGTATTCCTCACTGGGGTATCCATGATATCTGATAATTTCACTCTGTGAGAAGCCAAAGGAGAGTTTGTGAACATGCAGGTTGTCCTGTTTTGGAGGGTAACCAAGCTGTGCAGTGTGCATGTAGGCTGTTCTGAGCCATGAGTGCAAGGCCCCTGGCCACAGGGACCATGGCTTAGAATGATTAGTACAGGTCTTGTAAAAAGATACACCAAAGTCTTCTTCAGTCCTGTTTAAGTGGTAGTTGTCTGGTATTCGACAGCACATTATGGGACGAAACAGGACTGTACTAACTAACCTTTTGGGAGATAGCTTGTCCTGTTTTGCAAGGCTGATACAGATCATACCTTTCTATAAATTAAATACATAGAAGTGTTGATATAAGACAATGCTAAAAGCTGTGGGTTTTGGTCCATAATCAGTCCTTCATTATCAAAGTGTGGTTAGGCAAGCCAAGCAGGCAAGGCAAACAAGGGTGGAGCTTTTGTCACTAAGGAACTCATAAGGCCACCTACACCTAATTTTGCATGTACTGTGAGTAAATTTTTGATGATTCAGAGCAATGGGTTTTGGATTACCTTGTGTAATGAGAATCTGCTGCTTGAGGGGGGAATTTATCCTCCCCTGCCACTATACTGAGGAAAAAGGTTGATACAGAAAGGGAGGGCTTTGCTTACTTTGAGACTAGAAACCAGACTTTGCCTCCAAAACAAAGGAATTTTTTTCTCTGGCAGCTTGGATTGTTTAGATGTTTCTTCTTATCTGGTGCTCCCTATCATAGTGCTGGAGGATCTTTGTCCTCTTGCCAGGTTCATACTTTCCCTTTGTATGGCAGCCAGAAATACCAATGTGTGTTGAGGAAGGTGACTGCAAAAAGGTGTCATGAAGCATCGCCCAGCCTTGTGTTCATCGTTTTTCTGTTGAGGTGCACCCTAAATGCAGGTAATGAAATTCTGTTGTTCAGTTGGTATGGGCTGGAGAGTGTAGTTTGGCTTTGTTCACAGTCCAGGGCTGAGTCCTGTTGCTGGAATCAAAATACAGTAGCCTGGATCTCCACTGCCCCTCTGGGAAGTTACCTATCCTTGGAGGCAAAAGTAGCAGCCAGCACCCTCCATTGCAGTGAATGTGTCTGTCCTCATGCCATGTGCAAAAGTCGCATCTGTCCCTGACACAGTCATAGCCAACCCTCATTGCAGTGGTGACTGTAATGCAGTAGTTTTGGAAAAGGCAGGTTGGGAAAACAAGAAATGCAGAAGGGACACTTTTTAGCCTCCTCACTGAGACTGTTAGTAACGGGGTATTGGGAGAGACACTTCAGAACGAAAGAGAGAGAAAATGACCCAACTTACAACATTCATAAGGGATTCAGGGTTACGAGTCTTTCTGAACTGGCCTTCATCTGAGTTCAGAGTGGAGGGTGTTGTGAATCCTGCTGAAAAGGCAATTGCTTGAGAGCAGAGCAGCATGAGGAGGCACCACATCTTGGGGCTGAGTGAAAGAGCACATACAGGATTGTCTGCATTAGGAGTGGCATGGAATTCCACAGGAAGACACAACTGGGGAGTTGAAGAAGGTTGCCCATAGTCTGTTCCCCAAGAGGCTGCCATAAAAAGTACCTTTGTGAGGAAGCACTCTGCAGCTCACCCTGTTCAACAGGCAGGGTTGCAGAACAGGTGAGGAAAACACTTTGACATACCACAAGTGAACATGCCTGAACACTCTGCAGGTGATAAGGGAGATGTGGTTGGCAGAGAGGGCCAGGTGTTGGCACGAATCTAACAGAAGCCTGACAAAGAAGCATGAGTACTTGAGATGACCATTGTCTGCCTTTATCTGCCTCCTCTGCCAGCAGGAGAAGTGAAAGAAGAAAGCACTGTTTGTTTCCTGTCTCACCAGGAATGAGATGAAAGAGGTCTCTTTCTACCTGCCCTCTCCTCTTTTGGGTTCAAATAACATTCTTGGTGTTGGTCAGTGGTGTGCTGGGGTGAGAGACAGTCAATGAGGCTTATGAAATGTGCAGAGGCAGTTATTCAGGGACTCTGAGAGGAGATGTAATGGGCTTAAGGCACTATGCTTGCACCAGGTCAGTGCTAGCTTGTGCTTTCACTGTGGGGTGATGTGCCCCAGACCAGGTTTAAGCTCTGTTTGAAACTAGTTCCTCTGATAATATGAAGTGAACAATGTCACCATGTGTGGCTCCCCAGAAGTCCCATAAGTCAATTCCTTGTCAGCCTTGCCTTTCAGATTGAAACTGACTCATCTAGGTTTCCATTTACCAGATCCTCGGGCTTCTTCACTAGCCCTTGCTGCCTGCTTCTTCCAAAACCCCTCTCTGTTATACCCAGAAATTACATTTTTCCTGCTGCTACTTCCAAGTCCAATGTTTCTGTCCCAAAATCAACGGCTACCACCAGCCAAGAAACCAATGGAGACTAACTACATGTTGCCAAGGGTCTATCTCCCATAGTTTTTAGAAATGGCATCAATATTGCCAATCTTGTATTGGTCATGGGAAGGTGAGACCTTGCTCTTTCCTGGGTTGACTGATGGTACCAGATTGGCTTCTCTCAATGCAGAGTGCAGTCTATGTAGCACCAGGTTATGCTGACTTCACCTACAGTATACATGCTTCCAGGTTTTAGTCTTTATTTTCCAGAACCCAGTCAAAGAATGCAAGAACACTTTCTTTGCTGTCAACATGCAAACGTTGACTTAGATGCTCCCTAGAAAAGGGAAGAGAAGGTTCTGCATCACAGAAGGTTACTGGATGCAGGATTGTAAGTTAAAACCTCTTGAAGAACAAGAAAAGCAGTCCTTGCGTACAGGAGAGCTGCAAGTAAGTAGGATAGGATTTTTCTTTCCAATCTGAAAAACTGTAAAAAATGATTCATACATAAAGTTCAGGACTGTGCTTACACATTCTAGAAAAACCCTTATATATCTAATAGTTGTTGTATGCTGTGCCTGCATCAGTGAGGAGAGAATGAGGGCTGCAAAGAGAAAAGTAGAGGTCATTCTGCGTGTGGATAAAGACTTTAAAGATCAGACAGGCTACATAAATATTCAGCAAGAGAAACCATGGGACAAAATGGTCAGGTAATGCAGTGTAAGGCTTCAGCTCATCAAGGCATCTAGTAAAATTGCTTCACCAGTAATGACTGGGGATATTACTGCTTTTGTAAGCTTGGTTTCCTCAGAAGAAGAGGGCATGCTTCTATGACCACAGTGTGTTTATGTTAGTTCACCTTTCTGTCCATCCTGTAATTAACTCTGGATGTCATTTGTAAATATCTGCCATGTTCAGCACTGAGATACAAGCTTGTAAGGGAATGGATTCACAGGATCTTCTGAGGACTGTTTGCTTGAGGAGACTATTCAACAGAGTTAGCATGTTGCTGGGGGAAGGCAGGCCAAAGACTTTATGTTCTGCAACTAGTTTAACAGTCAGCAAGAGTGAACTAGACAAATAGTGCCCATGTAGCTTGAAAGTAGCCACAGCATGGCTGGGCATTGGTGTTTGTGAGAGAATGTCATAGGAGACCTGCCTTTATTATAGTTTGCATTAGGAAGTTAAGCAGACTAAGTAAACAAGTTTTTCTGAAACCAGGCATTGCTAGGTCCATTAGACATGGAGAATCCAAAGTTTAATGAAGAACAGAGGTTTTCATGCAGCCACATGTTTCTGGAGTCTGCTTCTAGCATAAGACATCTGCTGTGAGGAGACACGGTGCTCTGTGAAGTGTATTTTGACTTGGAAATGGAGCTACAGATCAGGATAAAGTAAGTAAGTATTCTCTGGTAAGTAATGGGGAAGATGAGCAGGATTTGTTGGAGTTAGGGAGGGGTAGCCAAGATACTTTTGCACTCTTTAAGACTCTTTATAGGAAAAGAAATTTCAATTTTTTCTGGTATTTAACCAGAAACATAACCTTTAAATTTGACTGAACAAATTTAAAGGAGTCAAACCTCATGAGTCATTGGAGAGTTCGAATGAACCGGTGTTTGGAAACACCCAGAACTTTAAATTTGGCGTCAAAACACACTGCATTTAATTCCCTTTGTATATTAAATCCCTCTTAATTTCTGTTGTCAAAACAAGAAGTCTCACAACTACATAGCCAGCCAAACACTCTTTTTAGCTTTCTGGTTTTTGCGCCATTCTAATGGCAGTAAATTATGCTTTCCCCTCCCTGCACAGGGAATCTTATTTGGGAAGAAAAAGTTCCACTAATGTCTCAGCTTGTTTTCAAATCACTTTCAAAACTAGTCAAGGCTAAACTATTCCTCTTGTTAAGGCAAACTTTTCTCAGTGCCCTTTAATGTCACCTGTCTTAGCTCATGGACTTCCAGTTATTTGCCTTTTAAACCAGATATAGTGGGCTAAGCAATATCAGTCTTGGCAGACCACTCTTCCCTAAGCTTCAGGAATAAGGACAACTAGGAAATGTGAGCAACATTTTATCTAGTGAGATGGATGGGCATGTTAAACTGTCATTAAAGAATCTTTAGCAGTTAAAAAGGTCAGAGAGAGAAATGCCCTTGAAAGTTCATTAGGTACTTTTAATGAAACTAAGATAGAAGCCCTCAAGAAATTTATCCATCTATCTTTGTTCTTTAAGCAGTCTAAATTTATTTCATGTAAATTTTAAGGCACGCACACACCAACCAGAGAAGCAACTGTGACTGAATGTATATGAGAATGTGCTGCCTTGCCTTACTCACTTACAAAACATGCATGTGCATTACACTGCAATAGCAGGAGGTCCAGGTTACACACACTGTTGAAACACTGTGACTTTCATTCGCTTGTTCTCAGCCTGAGGAAAACAAGCTGAAATTAAATAGTTGCTCTTGTTCTTCCTTTTGTGCAGGTTAAACTTCTTTGTCTTCTATAGTGAGCCAACAAGACCTTCTGTGTATACGAATAGGCATACAGATCAGAGAGACAAAAAGCTGTCTATTCTTACAAGCAACTGCACAAAACGAAGACTGTACGTCTTTAAGGAGACAGGCAACAGAGAAAAAAGACATATGGAGACATATGCATAAGCAACTTACCTCTGTATTGATTGCCTTGCTTGTGTCCTCTGCCTCAGTTCCTAGTCTGTCTCCACTAGCAGACTGATTCACTGGCAGAAACCTGCGCTGATAAAAGGAAGCCAGAACACAATGAGCACTTCAGGGTAGCAGCTGTCAGTGTCATGAGTTGGCAGCATGTATTGTAGAGCGTGTTTAAGTGTTGCTTTGGCAATGTTTCAGAAATGGGGAAATCTTTGAGATGAAAAAGATCTTCTGGTGAAATTTGCAAACCCAAAATGCTCCGTGGAGCAGGAGAGTTTAAGGTACCTACAAATCAGTAATTAGGATGTTTAGCTTTTACCTGGGTGTTCCAGTTCTCTGAGGCTGTGGCAGACCTTGCCCTGTACTGTCATCCAGCTGAGGGGCTGTTCCAGATGTAATCTTTTCAGGACAAAGAGAAGGAAGTGTCCAGCTTCTTTCAACATACATTTTCAAGAGCACTGTCTCTGCTATTGCTTTTCATTTGCTTTATGTTAACTTTAACATTACAGACTGTCTTGTTTTTCAGTGAGCAGCACAACTCATGAAACCCATTCTACATTAGTTGCTCGGAGTTGACATGGCTTCTGTAAGGACACACTGTTGCTGGAGAAGACTTGAAAACACCATACAACTTTTCTCTCTGAGGGAGCAAACACAGATTCTTGCTTCTCCTAAGCCATTTTCATCAAGTCTGAAACGACAGTATCTCTGGAGATCTTTGCCTAACTGCTGAATTACTTATGGACAGCCTGGGGCCTCAGTCTTCACTGAAACTGGCTTAATAACCATGTGCAGAAAGACACCTGTGTCCTTAGGCAGCTACAAACAAAGTATGATCCTCCTATGTGAGGAGCAGCCTTTTTAGCCAAATAATTGATAATTGTTTTCAGAAGATCTTGTATTTCATTATGGACTGATGAGCATTTAGAAGAACACCAGATGAAAAGATGTGCTCTTGAGAGCAGCACTGCAAATAATGTGATGCCTGCAAATAATGTGATGCCATTGGGTGGTGCGGGAAGGAAAGGAGTGACATAAGAACAGGATGTCAGTGAAGCCACAGTAACACTTCCGCTTTATGTACAAATAGACATTTTTTGTGATGGTGAAAAGGTAGTCTGGTAATTTCTCAGAGAAAAGGAACATAACTCAGCTGCTTTGATGTCTTTAAGTGTCAAACAATAATTTAATCACCTTGAAGGGCTTCTGCAACATGATGTCTAGTTCCTCCTCATGTTCCCAGGTGGGATCAGCAGTCCCCATGATTTTTCCAAAGCTTCTTGCCTAACCTGATTCTTACTGATTTTTCAGAAAATTCAACACCCTGCCTCCCTTCTGGTCTCCAAGACTGCAAAATAGCTGAATGGCTGAAATCTCTTTCTTGGGTGAATTTAGGGGTTGCTCTGGCTTCTTTCAGGTATATTGCTGTTTTATTTCCCATTTTAAGTGTTGAAAACTCATAAAGTAGGTCTCAGGTCCTCACGTGTTCTACAAGCAATGAGTTAGTTGAAGGGCTGACTTTCTGGAGGGTATTTGTCCCCAGGAATTTGTATCAGATGTAAGGAATGTTCTTGTCTGGAGGGGAGCTGTTTTGTTTGGTTCAAACTCTACTTACGTTCATGGAGAACAAAGCAATGGGACAGGCTTCAGCAGTGGACTCAGGAAATGAAACAGACCTGTTGTTTGTCTTGGAAGGGAAAGGAACAGAAGTGGTACTAGGCATGGTTAATTTGTTCAGCTAATGAACCATATCACAGAGTGAGACCCTTTGGTTATAGAGTATAACCAGTAAACTGTTTCAGTGTAACAGCTGTACTTGCCCTGGTTAACATCCCAGATTAGTCCATGTTAACTTTTGATTCAAATGGAGAATGATGGTGTTACTCTGAAAGGAAACCCCTAAATGCACTGTGTTTCTTTTCATAGTGAAGCTAATGGCATTTCATTGCGGAGGGACAGTGACCCATGATGCTGTAACCTAATAACCATGGAGGGTACCTTCCAAAGCAGAGTCTTTGTGTAATGAGTACCTATTTGAAACAAGATTGGTAGAGCCAGAGTTCCCCAGGAAATTAAATAGGGTGACAATTTCTTCAGCACTGTTTTCAAAGCAGCCCTTCCCACTAGTGGGCAAAGGGCTCTAATTACGCATGGGATAGAGATAATGGATTCTTTCTAGCTGTGGTTGGGTACTTTCATTTTAGTGTTTAAAACCCAAAGAGGCTTCTCATAGCCATGATAAGGGTTAGAACAGCTCAGCTTTTTAGCAGCCAGTAGCTTCTGTGTGAAACGGCAAGAGGTGGGAGATTCCTGCTGGGTTCAGAGTGTAACTTTGGACCAAAGTGTCCCATTGAAGTGCTGTCATTGCCAAGATGAAACCAGCTCCTTTCTCCCACCCTGGAGAGCTCATGTACACTGATCCTGAAGCTGTTGTCAGCAAAGATTGAATTTGACAAGATTTTTCTGTGTTGGAGGAGGGGGCAGATATTAAACCCAAGTGTCCTATCTTCCAAGTGCATGCTTGAGCCCAGAGACTGACTGCTTTTTCTGCTGCACCTACCCTCCCTGTGTCCCTCACTCTTTTTCACAAAAAATGCAAGCAACCCTGTTTCAAATGGAGACAAACCATCATCTCGTCAGGAGTCAGGTTTTTTGTGTGAACTCAGTTTTTACTTTCTATTCGCTGTCTCATCTAATAATAAAATTAATCAATACCATAACTGCTAGAATTAGTCTTGGCTTACTTTGAGATAACTGCAAGCACCATAAACTGAGAAATAATACAAAAAGTGGAAAACACCTTGAACTCTCTGGTGTTCTCATATCCAGAGAAAGTCAGTGCTTTCACTACTGTTAGGGTTTAAAGAAGAAAGCAGGCTGCAAAAAAAATCCTTTCTTCTGTTAGCAAAGTACAGTTATTGCAGAACAAGGGTGTACCAATTAAAATGTGATTACTGATCCACAAGGTTGCCAGAATATATGAAGTGCATCATCGGGATGCAAAATGCATTGCACTGACAGTTAGTGGGAAATTAGCATCAGGAGGAACCCTTTCTCTGACTCCAACAGAAACCATCAGATGCAAAGTTTTGTGTATATCCAGTGAAAGCAAGTGTTTTTGCATGAATCAGGTATGGTTACTGACTGTGGATTAAGGATTCTTCTGCATCAGATCAATAACTTCATTGTACACATGCAAAGGTGCATCCAATCCCCAGATGAAATCCAGGTGTGCCCATTCAGGAATCCTTTTGTGGTAAATAAGCCTTTTAATTTGAGACAGTAAAATGGCCACATCCTTGGGATCTGCAAGCAAGTCTTGTCCCCCAGTCCATACTGCTGTTGGTACAGTCATCTTTTCTACATTGTAGAGAGGAGGCATAGCCTGAAAAACATGAAGCAGTAAAGGAATGGATGTCTAGGAGAGCACAGCAAACTTTAGACGTCCCTTTGAGGTTTTCTTTTGCCAGTGTTCAAAGTAAAGGTGCCTAAACTAAACAGGATTGCCTTTTCTGCTTACAGGGATGGCCCAGCTGATAACACAGACAAAGGAAAAATGCCTCCTCTGTTGACAGCGTTACTGTTGGTCTTTGCTTTCTCAGTTAGGAATTCATAGGACAGAAAACTGCAACAAGACAGAAAATGTCAGGATGCCTCTATAAACCATCATTTTGGTCCTTCTGAAGCACTTACATGGTCTGGTTAGAAAACACACGTGACAAGGAATGACAAATAGCTTAGGACTCCTGGGTTTGGAAAATAGAGGTCAGAGCAGGTTCAGGTGACAGCATTATACAATCATAAATGGTATTAAAAAAGAGCACAGGAAGGAATCACCCTATTACTTCTCATAACACAAAACTTGGAAAGCATCCAGTGATTTTCCAGGGGCAAGCAAATTCAAGACAAACTAAAGGAAGTTGCGTTTCATGCAAGCTATCATTAAAATGTGTAACTCATAATGACAGGCTGTTGTGGAGACCTAAAGTGTAGGAGAGTCAAGGATAGGATTAGACTCTTGAATTGAGGACAAATTCCCTATGCATCTGGCTTCCAGAATCCAGGGTACCTATTAGCTTTCCAGGTGCTCTCTTCCTAATATTGTTCTCCTAAGCACTTATACATTGGCAACTGCTTTGATCACACTAGTAGGCAAGATGCTTCTTTAGACTTATGAAATAGATGTACTTTTCTTTTTTGAAATTAATGTTTCTATCTTATTTGTTTTTATTCTCATTGATCATTTAATTTAAATGTTTCTGTCTCCCCTCACCCCCTTTTTTAAAAAAAAATAAAAATTATTGTGGCCATGAGTGCTTGCATGCTTCCTCTGTTGAATTCCAAACTGGAAAGTAGTAATACTTCCATCTACATGTATTCTGAAAATGTGTCTCCTGCCACACCCTTGCTTTCTTCCTGTGTGCTTCTGTGTTGTCCGAGTGTTACAATATTATTTCACTAAAATATACCTGTTGGTATTTTTCCATGTTCTTCTTTGAACTGCCCCAGTCATAAGCTTGGAACTTCCCTGAATGGGCTTCCTAGGAACAAGAGAAGGGTATTTACAAAGCCATCATCTAAGAAGTTTGTGGGTTCTTTCCCTGCTGAGCCTCTGACTCCAATCTAAAGCCTCAGCAAAAGTTCTAAGAGCTCTAAAAAAGCCAACATTAAATTAACTAAAAGTCTCAATCAGTGAAAAGGAGTCAAATGTTTTTTTTACAACCAAAACTATCATGGCTCCTGCCCAGAAAGACCCAGGGATGCCTTCGTAGGCAATGTGTTCCAGTACTTCATGGCTGCTGCTGTGTCTTCTTCTGACAGTCATGTTACCATCACTCAGCTCTGTGAGGGACTCCTTCTTATGTTTTCTCTTCCCTCTCTGGTTTGAATAAAGAAGTCACCATTTCTAGTTCTTGCCTTATGCTCCTTAGCTTTGCCTACAGTGTGGGTTGTTATTACTGTGAGAGACACAATGGGATCTTAACATTGAAGGCAAACTATCTGTTAACTCCTTTAATAGTAAGAACAGCAATGATAGTGAAGGCTTAGGAGTATTAGACCTGCATGTTTGTGCTTGCCAGTCTGTGGATAGATGCTGAATTAAACCTGAGTCAATTTGCAAATCTCCCGCCATTACGCTTTTGCAACCCTTTTCCTTTACAGGCCTAGGAGTGTCACAAAAGCAACTTAATCAAATCTAAGATTTTATGTAAATTCACAGCCAAAAGTATTGTTTGATTTTGAGTAAATGCCTGTGCAGGTGTTAGCCAGACATATTTGTGCTGTGTTAAAAAGTGCATTAACTCACTTGGAAGTTCACTGTGCTTGCAGCTGCTTCCTGCTTTGTTCCAGAGCCTGCAGTGCTGCCGGAAAGCCTGTCCTGTATGCAGCAACTTCTGTGACTGAGCACAGACTTTATGAATCACAAAGTATGAAACCAAAGCCTGAAAGGCAGCTTTCCTCAGCACTGCTGCTGAGGGTGTACTGTCACAGTACCTTGTAAGTAAAGCATATAACAAGTGTACTAAATAAAGAGTATACTATTTATAGTACTATTGCTGTGCAGACATTGAGAGCTTTGGAAACAAATGATGAAAATACAAGGGCTTTTACCAGTAAAAACAGGTATCTTACAAAGCAGCCTATGTCTTGCTCATTTTCTTGACTCCACATTGGAAACATACTAATTGTTTAAGGCATAGTGTACAGAACTGTGGATATCATTTATAACAGGTACAGAAGAAAGATATATACATCAGTATACACATCTGCCAGCATACATGTTTTCACAGAAATACCATGTTCCGTTGTTGGCTTCAAATGTACCTGTATCACATAGAGTATTTCTATCCTGCTGGCAAAGGATCAATGAAAACTAGTGGTTTGAATTAAGATTTCAATTGTAAACCACAGGTTGCATGTATTTCCAAGAAGATAGCAATGGATTCAGGCAGGATATCAGCTTATACCCATTCTATACCATTCAGACAGAAGTGAGTATCAATTTTGATTTCCAGAAGTTTCTTAGTACCTGACTCCAGTGGACTATGTTCTGCACAGAAGTTCCAGCAGTGGTTTGTGCAATATACACATTGATTCGATTCTGAAAGAAAATATTCAGTGAGTATTCTCTTCCTCCCTTCTATTCAGATGTAGAACAAAATATCTGCCACAGCAGAGTAGTGTAACAATAGAAACAGCAAAAATTGGAGTGGTATGGACATCGAATCCCTCAGAGTTACTCCACACATGGCAATGTCTCAGGTTTGGAGGAGCACTGAAAGAACAGCCCCCAACCAGAACATTTTGTTGGATGACTGAGAATCTAAAAGAATCTACAGATAAAAAGGATAGGATAGCAAGTCAGTAACTTAGATCTCACACTAGGTGGGCTCTTTTTTGGCAGGCGTCTATAGCACATCCTGTGTGAGAGGGGACGGCTGTTGGGTAGAACAGCAAAAGGAGCTACAACTGCCTGAGGACTGTGTAACTACTTGAAATAAAACACACCCTAGTTCTGCAGAAGTTTCTTAACAAGTTGCTATGCAATCCTTCCTCAGTGAAGGTGCTTGACAGCGTTTCTGGAAAAGGCTGGAGCAAAAGTTTGTTGCCAGCTGATCTGACCTACGGCTATACATAGCACGAGGTATCCAAGTATGCCTTAGTCCCCAGTGGCTGCCAACTCTCTGTCAGGTACCCCCAGCTATCCTGTGCCTCTGAGCACATCCCTGATAATGCAAGGCTTGGAGGAGGAAGACAAGGGGGTGTGCTCCATTCTCTGGAGCTCCTGAAAGCATGAAGCAAGTAGGGGGTTTATTTCTTTTACCATGGTGTGCCAGCATACTGAAGATCTCCAATGAGACCAGTAGTCACAGTGTGAAACAAGAGACAGTGCCCTAGGTGAGGTCTGGGTCTGGCAGAAGGCAGACTGCAGGGTTTTGGGGACTTTGAGCAGCTGTTGATTGTAAGGATGCTGTCAAGTGTTCTTCTAAGGAGCGGGGCTGTGGTTCCCTGCCAGTGATGGGGCAACCAGCAGGTATTGCTGTGCAGTAGCGGGGACTGTTCCCTGCAATGTGATGCTAACTAATAGAGATTCAGGATTCACTTCACACCATAGAAGGTAAGTTTTGGGAGTAGAAGTTTTAACTCTCGGTAGAGTTGTAAAGAAGTTATACATACTACGTCAATGTTTCTCAGGTTGCAGCCACCTAGACCGAAGAAGACACTTCTACAAAGCCTGGCAAAAGCAGGGTTGCTGCAGACAGGAACTATTAGCCTTCTCAGACACTCAGTCTGAGGAAGGAATTCTCTTTTGCCAAGCAAAGCCTGTGAAATACAAAGGCAGCATTAATTTAAGAATGTACACTTGTATATTGTGCTGTTGTTTTTAAAAGGTGTTTGTGTCCTGTTCCTCTTCTCTAGCACTGTCAGTGGTTCTCACTTGCTTTCTCTTCATTTGCCAGATGATGTTCACATAAACAGGAGAGAAATTAGGTGGTAGGTTTTGTTTTTTTTTCCATTGCATCAGCCTGCTCAGGCATTACTTAATTTGGGTTACATCATTTTTATTAAGAGATGTTAAATGTTAACTCCAATTCATAGTTTAGGTCTAAGCTTGCACATTGATTATGGCTTTGTCTACAGGAATCTTGGAAACCTTTGAGGATCTGCACCTCTGTACCTCTCTGGGAGACCTATCCCAATACTGCACTACTGCCTGAGATTAGAAGCTTCTCTTACTGTCCATTCTGAACTTCCAAAGACTTCAGTCATGAGGTAAACCTACCCACATGCAGATGATTAGACTTTGTAAAGCCCTATACTTTCTGTTTATTCATTTTAAATGCTAAACAAACAAGTATATGGTTAAACAGTTGAAACCAAGATATCACATACCCTGAGAAATGTTTCTGGAAGGTAGAGAAGTTTTGTCACTGGGCTTCTAGCAAACTTAATAGTAGCAACAGGTGCCAATGCCAAATAGAGTTTGATTTTTTGAGCCAGCTCTGGCATTGTTGAAAAGGCAATGAAAGCTGAGAAAACAAAAAAGGTGAGTTAAAGAAAATCATCATTTTTACATCAGACTATTTTCATTATTTATGAATGCCATTCTGCAATTTCAAACCTACAAGCAACCTTGTAGTTACTTGTTGTTAGTTGTTCAGAGATTACAGTTCAGCCTTGATTAGTGTTAAATCCCCCTTCTCCATGTGTTATCAAGTTGTAGTTCTATTTCCCTCTTCAGAGAGAAATTTCTGTCTATGGTTTGCTTTTGCAGCATTTTTTAGAACCCATTTAAACATAAATGCACACTTCTGATGCACATTCATACATTTCACGGGCTACTGGGAGGTGCAGTTGCTTTTCCTATGGCCAATCCAATTTCATATTTTCTTTATTTTTTTGCGTGTGTCTTTTTTTTTTTTTTTTTTTTTTTTTTTGTAATGGTCAAATTTTTTTTTTTTTTTTTTATTTTTTTTTTTTTTTTTTTTTTTTTAAA